>JASANA010003311.1:0-14281 GCA_030248095.1 Ptycholaimellus sp. GST1_10 | reverse complement strand
TGTTACGTATACCTGGTTCAGTTACGTATTGCTGGGAAGCCTACCATTCTTAGACATCAACCTAAGACATGGTATTATATTGAATAATGATGGCAAGGATCAATGGTACCCTATCACATGTTTTTTTGAAAACCATGCAAGACAAACTATGACATGCCATTTGACTCACGTGCACCCATGTCATATAAACTATCACCAATACATAGCGAGGTCCACAGAGCCAAACATTACTGCATCAACAACCACTTACTAAATATGGAAACAGACAACCTTATCAAGAAATACGAATTGTATGGCTACCCCATGTCATTAATAAACAAGTATATGGCGCAAAGCGCAATAGGTGACCGCGGAGCATCTTAACATGTAGCAAAATCCTAAAATTAAGCAAAAGGAAAAGTCTGTGGTTTCTCAACCAAATTCAAAAGTAAACACATATTTAGAATCAGCAGTTATGAATTGTGAACAAAAAAACTCAAGTCTTGTGGGCAATTTTCAGACATTATACATGACAATTCTTGACTCAAAAGGAAAAGTCTGTGGTTTCTCAACCAAATTCAAAAGTAAGCACAGATTTAGAACCAGCATACATGAATTGTGAATAAAAAAAACTCAAGTCTTGTGTGCAATTCTCAGCCGTTCAGATGCTACAGAGGAAATTGGTAATTTTCGGGAAAAACTTTTTCCTACTCAGGAAAGTAATGTTTCTAATGGTCCGGCACCAGCTCCACCCCCCCAGGATCCAAGCGGCACATTATAGCTTTCAGGAAAAAAAAAGTATGTCCAGATCCGTTGAGAATTCGCCCATGCCCAGCACTTGCAGATACATATATATATATATACATATATATATATAAACATATATATGAGGACAAAAGTTGGGTAACCTCTATAGACTGCGGAGCGGCCCTTCGGGCCGCTCCGCGGTGAGAAATACAATTAACAAGTTTATGTACAAATAGAACAAGTATATGGCGCATAGCGCAATAGGTGACCGCGGAGCACACCCCCCCTTCCACAATTCTAAAATCTCTTTTCTTCCCTAAAATATCATTACCTTTCAGGAAAAGTGTCAAGATCCGTTGAGAATTCGCCATTTTTCAACCTTTCTACCCAAAAAAGTAATGTTTCAAATTGTCGTAGTATATATCCAACCCTCCATATCCTACAATTTTATTACCTTTCAGGAAAAAAAAGTTTATCCAAATCCGTTGAGAATTCGCCATTTCTCAAAATGCCCAATTTTTCAACATTTCTACCCAAAAAAGTAATGTTTCAAATACTTCGGGACCGGATCCACCCATCCAGATCGTTCTATAATGTTATTACCTTTCAGAAAAAAAAAGTTTGTCCAAATCCGTTAAGAATTCGCCATTTCTCAACATACCCCATTTTTCAACATTTCTACCCAAATAAGTAATGTTTCAAATACTCAGGGACCGGTTTCCCCCATCCAGATCTTTCTAAAATGTTACTACCTTTCAGAAAAAAAAAGTTTGTCCAAATCCGTTGAGAATTCGCCATTTCTCAACAAACCACATTTTTCAACCTTTCTACCCAAAAAAGTAATGTTTCAAATACTCCGGGACCGGTTTCCCCCATCCAGATCTTTCTAAAATGTTATTACCTTTCAGCAAAGCTATATGCTAAACACACATGTAGTCTACCAAATTAATTGCAAATGTGGCTCAATGTACATAGGGGAAACAAATAGACGCCTGGAATCTATAATAAAATAGCACAAAAGTAACTGGTGCAGGAACACCCAAAAGAACATATTCAAAGAACACCAAGGAGTTGACCATGGACCTGAATTTGACACTGCCAAAATTATACACAACTGCAACCACCAGCAAGAACGCAAGGCTGCAGAGGCATTGTGCATCAAGATCAATGAATCACAAGTGATTGTAGCTTTAACCAACATACAAAGACAACATGGCATACCCATTAGTGTTTTACCTGTATTACAGCACTGCCCTAATAGAGCACACTAAAATTAAAAAAAACTAAAATAAAAATAAAAAATTATTAAAATTACTAAAATTTTATTGTGGTTAGTTTTTAAGTTAGCCACAATGTGGTAGGTCGTGTAAAATATAAATAGCAGGGATATATTAGCTGTATATTTGCCGATCGGCTAATATACCAGTTACTGTTAATCTACTGTTATACTGTTATTAAAATAAACGGAGGAAATAGCCGGTATACTGTTACATACCGGCTATTTCCTCCATTTATTTTGATAATAGCCGTCATATATTAGCAGTATATTAACAGTAACCGTAACCACCACCCCCCCGCACCCATGCCCCTTCTTAACCATTTTGCGGGGGGGGGGGGCGTCCCCACGCCCCCCCTGGCGACACCCCTGCGAGTGGTACACATAAATCCTTCATAGCAAGGTTAACTTCCTTTGGGCATGTTTGTTTGAGAGCTTAATGGAAGCTAATAGTTTGCAATGTTGAATCAGGCACAGCGTCAGCAGATGCCGGCCTTTTAGCTCTGGACTGCATTACGAGCATTATTTGTATGCCTGTGACTACAGTTTTAGAATGTGTACATGCAATCAAAAACATTGGTTTACCATTTTGGATGGTGGTAGAAAGAGTTCTTAGCATTCCTAAATTGCTTCACATGAACTAGCAGCTTTGTCCAAAAATTGGAATTAACCTCACTACAAATTACCCCCTATACCAGCTGATATTCAATTGCCTCAAACACAGCTAGAACTTAAGAGGTCAAATACAATCAAGTCCAAGGCCATTCCAATTGTTCGCTCAATTTCAAAAGAATTTAAAATATCACTGAAGCAGTGTCAGACATAGATGAAACCCAAGATGATGACAAGAGTATTTGCTTTGCTAACGAGTTGCATACTTATGTTTAAATTCCAAAAGATATCAAATCTCGTCACCACAAACAGTGACCTATCATTGATACTCACATTTGTTAGAAAGATTTGAATTGTTGTGAAATTGATTTCCTTAGGAATTTTAACTTATTTGTTAGTTTATTAAAAGCTGTATTATAGATTTAAACGGTAGGGCTACACTGAGAAAGATATTGCAGTGCTGAAGGGGAAAGAAGGGGATAAATCATTTTTGGAGCATAAAATGCTACAAAGACAGTTGGGGGAAGGCAGGTCCAGATATGGTCTCAGCGGAGATCAGTAATATTTGCACGGCTCTAGAACACGATTTGGTCTTATTTTAGGATTTTAGGACCATTTCTGGACTTTTTTTTGCAAACTGTTGGCAGCTAGGTGGAGGGGGCAACCCTCCTCCTAGATCCCCAACTCGTGTCGGTGCTTCAGTCCTTCATGTTGCCTCCCCCCCCCGAAACAAGTTAGGTCTGCCCCTGAACATATAAAACATTTTTCCTCTAGAATTCTGGGATGAAGAGGATGAACTACAGCAACGGCCAAGACCAGACGAAAATATTTGGTCACCTTAAAACAATGGCTTAAACTACAGAAAGACACAATGCCCACCCATCAAGAACATGTGGCGTTTACCTTCATGGAGAAGTAATAATCATGGAACATTCATGCGCTGCCATAGGATTTAGAAACGGTGACGCTAAATACAATAAAGCTTTCTAGCCTAGGATCTAGCCTAGGATCTAGCAAGACCCTGTGTGTTCCAAGACCCTGTGATCTTATGGCTAAAGATATTATTTTTGTGATTTTGATTATCCATCAATCTTAAAGCATGAAATTGTTGGACAAATTGCATTAGATGATATTTGTTCCC
The DNA here is from genome assembly GCA_030248095.1 of Ptycholaimellus sp. GST1_10. Classification (NCBI taxonomy): domain Eukaryota; kingdom Metazoa; phylum Nematoda; class Chromadorea; order Chromadorida; family Chromadoridae; genus Ptycholaimellus; species Ptycholaimellus sp. GST1_10. The sequence continues at coordinate 10,526 of JASANA010003311.1, read as the reverse complement.
CATGAATGGTGATAATTTCATTTAATTCGGAAATACGCAATATTCTAAGCTAAAATGTATCATTATGGGCAATACACTACGGTACACCAACTCAAGGTAGAAATAAATCGAGGATATTAAATGCGTTTGGCACAAAAATTTAACACTATGTAGTGAACATTTAGTGCCAACCAGTGATACATTTTCGCCAAAAAATATTGAGTAGATCTGGAGTAATAGTTGATTGAATTAGATGTACGCATAAATCACCACTCTCACGGTAGATGCTGGGCCTGGTCCTGTGAAGCTCTGGGCTCTGGCAATCTATACCCATTTAGCCCTGATTCAGCTAGATGCTGCTCCTCAGACGGCTGAAAGGGTATATTGTAAAAAAGAAAGATCGATGTTCCTGAGTTGCCTTTGAGAGTGTGCTGATTTGCAGATGCATGAGAAGATCATGAAGATAGTTGGGAGGAGAGTAGATTGTGCATTGACACTTACGCTTTGGCAGATGTTGAATGATGGCTTTCAATTGATAAAGTTGTTTGGTTAAAATCGCAACGTTTCAAATAATCCTACTGACTGCGCCATGATATAGGTATGTCCTTTTATTATCTGAATACAATGGGTAATTACCTCATACCAAGCTGGGACCAATTTTTTCTCACGTGAATTATAGCTTCTATTTTGCAGTATTTTTGTTCCAATGTGGCCCCAATGATAGTGCGGGAAAGGATGAACAATAATTTCAAATGGATATATGCAAAAATCAGAAAACGTCTCATGAAAAATTGATTGAAAAGACCACATAGAAAATTGACTGAAAATCGGCCAGTGCAGTGTTAAAGCGTGGATCAGGTTGAAAATGAATTTTTTCAAATTTTTTGATTTGGTCTATTTTATCACTATTTAATGAAAGGTTGTTTTGTTTTTGCATATACTAATTTTAAATTACCTAGTTATTATTCCCGCACCATGGTTTTGGCCATATTGGAACAAAAATAATGCAAAATAGAAGCTGTAATAGATGTGGCGTTTCCTAAGCCAGTTTCGTTGACCTTGAGTCGATGCGGCGGGCAGAGCGGTGCCTAGTTCATTCTGTCTATAAACCTGCCCCTGTCCTCCTCCTCTTTTCCCTGCTCGGTGAACGACTAAAGAGATCCTCGCTACATTCCTGCTGTAATGCACCACAGCATTTGGTAGCAGATAGTGGTTGCTCAGCTGTACCCTACGACCGACCACCTCTACAAAGCCGACTACAATGCCCAGCCCAACTTCCGCCTACAGCGCCCTTTCTACAACTCCAGCCTTTGATATCGCCGCCGCCTTCTAAAAGCAGCATTCGAGTCAACGGCTCCAGTCACCGATCTACCGCGACAGGACAGCGAATCGAGACCAGCCTGCAATGCCGGCCTTCACTTCACTGCTAGACAGATTCACCTGCAGCGCCCAGACTTCACTCAGCCAGAGACAGCCTCGAAAACTCCAATACGGCGGCATCTGTGACTATGCTGCAAGGAATTCAAAATTGACTTTGAGTCTATTTTCAATGTCCGATCTTCACCAGCAACATTGCAGCTCCGAGTTTCACACTATCCTTGAATGGATATTGCGAAACTCTCTACGTCAGGCAACGTCATCGATGACGTCAGCCAACGTCAGTGCACAGTACTTCGCTGCGATGGGTCCAGAAGCGAACTGAAAAGTTCCTCTTCAACTACCAGCCCGCTTCAATGATTTCACTCTATCCTTTTGGATTTTGTGAACTCGTTCTACACCAACGATCAAGACCAGATTCAACTTTGATGCCTGGCATTGAAAATTAACTGAAAAGTTTCTTTTCATTCCATCTTCGAAAAGCAATGTTGACAGAATTTCATCATCCTTAAACGGATTTTGACAATTCTCTACCACTGCTAGCCTACCAGCTCCGAAAACGACTTTGCAGCTGGACTTTGAAAAATTGGCTATTGTCAGTTTTCAAAGCACTCTGCTACCAGCCCCAGTCTATGTCGGCACGGAATCAACTTCGCTGCTTGAGCATCGAAAACTAACTGAAAAGTTGTTTTCCTGCTATCTACGCAAGCATCGTCGATGGCAATTTCATTATCCTTGAACGGATTCTGAAATTCCCTGCAGCTACCAGCCAGCAATGGAATCTTCGCATCTGCTGCTATAGTTTCAAAATTGGCTCCAGTCAGTTTTCAAACTTGCTGCTGCCCGCTGCAATCTTCACAGGCCAGCAGCTGCCAGCTTTCCAGCCGATGCTTTGTCTTCGCTGCTCGAGTTTAAAAATTGGCTCCGATCAGTTTTCGGAATTCACTGCTGCCTGCTGTAATTTTTGCTGGTCAACAGCAGCCAGCTATCCAGCAGAAGCTCGCCTCCGCTGCTCGAGTTTGGAAATTGGCTCCAATCAGTTTTCAAACTCACTGCTGCCTGCTGCAATCTACGCCGAACAACAGTAGCCAGCCTTCCAGCAAAAGCTTTGCCTCCACTGCTCGAGTTCGAAAATTGGCACTGATCAGTTTTCAAACTCACTGCTGCCTGCTGCAATCTTCGCCGGCCATCACCGTTTATGAATCCTTTCGGATTTGTAAACTTCAAGCATCGCTGGAGAAGACCAGCCCGATTCAGAATTGGCCTCCATCTTTTGACTTCGCCCATCTAGATTTACTAATCTTTATGATTATGTGAATCTCTGCGCAAGAAACTGGAAGACACTTGGCAAAACCGATTCAGAATCGGCCTCTACTCTTCGATGATTGACAGCGGCCTGCATGGGCAAAGCCTAGCGGACTGCATCCGCTGCGGCCTCTATGCCCTGCCAGCCATCTGCAACCCCAGCCTGCTCGCCTACGGCCAGAAGGACTACTTCATGGACAGCGTCAACAGCGAGCACAACGCCTTCGAGGCCTTCTTCCTCTGCGTGTGCTCTGACAGCAATGCCATCCACAAATGGCCCTCCAGAGACCTGCGCCCTCCTCCTTCTGCCTGTCCTTGAAGACCGCGTAGCTCCTGGACACCTACCGCTGCTTTTGCTACGGCTTTCTAGATGGCCACAACTGAAACCTGAACACCGCGGACTGCAACATGTTCAGTATCCTGGACAACTTCGACTGTGGCCTCTGCCACTTCCAGCTCGCCATCGGTGACATCAACTGGCCTCCAAATTCCGTCTGATCGACTGCGGCCACTGCTTGCTGCCTATCCTCTGCTCCGGCATCAAGCAGAACTAGTCTGGCATCTTCGCCGCCTTCTACTCCGGCAGCTACATGTACATGCACAGCGCCATGGAGCTCCGCCTATGGAAGACGTCTCTTCAAGTCCACCAGGGCCATCACTATCACCCTCCTTCCTTACTGCGCCCCACAGCCAGAGGTCGGTGGTGTACAAGGCCTACGGAATCCTGGACGGCTTCCGCAACAACTTCGGCAACTGCATGACCGCGTACGGCGTCATGAAGGTCAGCACCTTGGAAGGCATCCTCTCCAGACCTCCAAAGGTCTCCTGCCCTCCACCCTCCTCCTTGCTCCGCCCAGCAGTAAGAGGTCGGTGGCATACCAGGCCTACGGAAACCCGGATGGCTTCCAGCTCCACCTCCACGGACACGTCAATGAATTGGCCAACTGCGATCAATTCACCATCTGCCAGACTTTGCACTATCTATTGAGATATGCAAATTCTATATACGCTTATTTTGACGAATCCAAAAGGAGGCGAGAGTGGCACTAAACATAAAGTTTACGTAACTCTTCAAAGCCTCTTTTGGAGTGGCCTTCAGACAGCTCTGCTCCAGCAGTTCCTCCATCCTCGCCCTGCCTTCAGCTCAGCACCTGCCCCCCAAGCAAGTTGCCCACGTCATCCCGAGCTGCGTCAATCTCTTCGTGGCCATCAACGACTGCAACCTGCTAGGCGTCATCCCGAGCTGCATCAACTTCTTCTCCGCCTTCAACCTGAACAAATTGTCAGCGTCATCCCGAGCTGCATCAATTTCTTCACAGCATTCAGCCAGCACAATTGCTCAGCGTCATCCCGAGCTGCGGAAAAAACTCCGCTGCCTTCAAACTAAGCAATTGCACAGCCACTCGCCCCTGCCTATGGGCCTAAAGAATCAATGTAAGAGAAACGGCGTAAACCCGAGCAGACAAGACACTGTCATCCCGAGCTGCAGAATTTGGTGTAATCCAGCCAGGCCAACTGTTCCAGTCATAAGAAGCACAGAGAAAGTACTACTTTCTTCCCACCCTTGAAAGTCCCTAATCACTCTGCGATGCCTAAAAGGCACAGCCAAAGCTTAGCCACCTTCCCATCCTGTGGCCTATAGCGGCAGAAGGACCTCACACCACCTTTCACTCTACCCCCACCCATCCAACCTCAACAGGCCAAGATTGGCCTTGAGTGCGCTCTGCCCCGGCCAAGCACGCCTAGCTGAGTTCTATCTCCAGACACAGAGATTCTCCAGCCGGCGCCTCTCGGACAGCGCACAGATGGACGCCGACAGTCCCCTTCCCCTCCTCTTCCTCTTCTTACACCCCCCCTCCATCTATCCCCCAGAGCACTCCTTGCTGATCTCCAGAAAGACCCCAGACCTGCTCCCGCAGACGCCGCTTGGCCAGCATACAGATGGACACCGGGCAATCACCTACAAACCTTCCTCCTCCCCTTCCTCCTTCAAAAGAGGCCTTGAGAGGAGCAGCATCGACTCTGCCTTTCAAGATATCGCCGACTATAGCATTAAAGTTTTACTTTAATGAAAGAAATGCGGCAAACTTTCCATCTACACTTCTATTATCCTAATGACGGATAAAAGAAGATAGCTACTGAACCTAAGTTCTACTCTGCGTCTGACTGAGATTTGCCGACCTTTTCGACGGCGCCAATCTGCAAAGGCTATGGCTTCCAGACCTCTGCCCACAGCCTCGGCTTCAGCTTCCAGATCTTCACCTACAGCTTCCAGACACCCATTGACCTCTTCTCATTCTACGCTAATCAATTGGTCACTAAAGAATGACACGTCAATGTTCATCAACGGCCAGCACATTTCTCCCCTGCTCTTCAGCTACAAAGGATGGAAATACAACTGGTGCAGGCCTTCGGCCATCTGTTTCTACATGGCCTAGTTCAGCAAGCTCAGTGGCAACCAGGTTGCCTTTGACTGCAACCTGAACCAGGCACAGGCCAATGGCCACTTCGTCTACACGACCTGACTTGGCAGGCACAGGCCTACGGCCACCAGGAGTTCAGACTGTCCCTGCACTCTCACTTCAGCAGCCTTCCTCTGTGGACTCCGACTGTGAATAGGAGGTGACAAACAGCAGTAACTACCTCACGAGTCAATCTGTCCCTGCAATCCTCCTCCAGCAGCCTTCCTCTGTGGACTCCGACTGCAGACAGGATTCGACAAACAGCAGGACTAAAACTCAACTGCCGAGCCTCTCATCTCTAGCAGCCTTCCTCTGTGGACTCCGACTGCAGACCTGAGAATGGCAACGACGCGGCATCTGTCACTAGCAATTCCTTCACAGCAGCCTTCCTATGTGGACTCCAACTGCGGATTGAACTGCGAACTCAGATGCCTGCGGAAAGCCCTGCCTAAGAGCTACTAGGAGCCAGCAGGCAACATCTACTCGGCCTAACTGCTACTTTCTCTCTGTTGCCCTTATGGGGAGAGGCAGGACGACTACAGGGGCATGCCCTGCTACACCCTGCCCGTTTGCTGAGGAAGCGGGAGAATAGCAGGAATCAATCGCTGGGACGACTGACATGGGAGTAGCGTCACGTGAAGGGCTGGCAAAGCTCCCTCGTTCCTTCTCTCTTCAGAGGCACATTTGCCCATTAGAGTTATCTGCAAAGGCCTAGTACGCCTTTTGCCACCTTGAGCCATCAACGGATGGAAGGAGGATGCAGATGAAAGCGAATTTGTTCTACGGAACTCTGCGCTGACGAGCACAGGATTCGCAACAGCACAGGCCTACCAGGTGGCAATGACAGTGCCCAGCCTACCAGGCAGCTGGTTATCGACATGGGGAAGGAGAACGGAACAATGAACCCTCAGCACGGTACCAGGTGGCCGATTCGACAAACGCAGACTACTTCCAGCAGCCAACCAAGTGGCTGATTCTCATCAGTGCGGGCCAGTAGGAGTCTGCCTCGCAGCCAAACAGGCGGCTGAACTGGACGAGCGCAGACTACTTTGAGTCTGCTTCGCAGCCAGACAGGTGGCTGATCTCATCAGTGCGGGCCACTAGGAGTCCGCCTCGCAGCCAAACAGATGGCTGACTGGACGAGCGCAGACTACTTCGAGTCTGCTTCGCAGCCAATCAGAGTGGCCGATCTCGTCAGTGCGGGCCAATAGGAGTCCGCCTTGCAGCCAAACAAGTGGCTGACTGGACGAGCGCAGGCTACCACGAGCCAGCTTCGCATGGCCAAACAAGTGGCCGATCTCGTGAGTGCAGGCCAAAAGGAGACCGCCTCGCAGCCAAACAATGGTGCTGACTGGCACGAGCGCAGACTACTTAGAGTCTGCTTTGCAGCCAAACAGGTGGCTGATTCAACAAGTGCGGACTACTAGGAGTCCATTTCGTGGCCAAACCAGCGGCCAACTACAAGTACAGGCTACTTCGAGTCTGCTTCGCGGCCAACCAGGCGGCTAATTACAAGTGCAGACAGGACTGTGAGTCTGCTTCGCAGCCAACTAGGAGGCTGATCCGAAAAGGAGGCAGATTACTGGATGTCTGTATTGACAGCCTAATGTGGCTGCTTCAAACAAGAAATCTCGGCTCAGTGTGGCATGTTATGATTGTTTTGACAATGCGTAAAGTGCATGACAGCAACTTTGGGGCAAACAAAGGCTTGGCCTCAACACAGCCAGCTTCAATCTTCACCTCACTTTGCAGACAGACCAGCCCTCCTAACCACGCACTAGCCAGCCCCTCAACATCCCCCTGCCTACCCCGCCCCGACTTGTACCTCAACTACTGCTCCACTCGCAGCGCGAGTGCCTGCAAGGGTCACCTTCGCCTCCCTCCACTATCCGGAAGCACCAGCCCCAGTGGGACCTTGCGAAGAGCGGCAGGAAGAGAGGGCGGACTAAGCCCTGGATACCGCAGGCCTGTTGTGCAGGCCTCAAAAAGTGGCCTCCAAGGACCGGCAAACAGCACGCTGATTAATGAACCCCCTCCACCACACCCGCTCTTCTTTGCCCCCTCCAGGCATCTGAGGCGCCTGGAAGCAGGACGATTAATGACTCTGCACGAGCCTTTTTTCGCCCTCGAAACAACAGCGTCCTGTGACAAACACTGGGGCCCGTCTGTCAGCTCCAATCGCCCCGACTCCCTCAAGCTCATGGGTCATTTAACGATCCCCCTCTCAAAGACATTGCCCTTTCGTGCTTTGAGGCACCGTTGTTGCACGCACTGGAGAAGATCGCTGCACAGGAACTTCTTTCGGGAGAAGCGCCTCCTGGTGACTCAGAATGAGAAGGCCGTCCAGGCCCAGAGCCAGGCCCAGGCCGATCGGGACAACCTCGAGTGTGAAAGATGGACCCTCCAGCAGCAGTTGAACAAGCTCCAGGGCGACGGCTATGTCATCAGCCAGAAACAGGCCGACAGCCTCTACGCCGCCTTCGATGGCCTCCGCAGGCTGTGCCAGATGCACTCCGACCTCCAAGACACCTCCAAACACGTACAGTCCATGGCCACCGTCGTCAACGAACTGCCAGACGTGGACAAGGTCATGGAGAACGGAGGGAACTTCGATCGGCCGTGATGGCAGGACACTCAAGGAGCCTCCTCCTCCTCGACCCACTCATGTTCCCGCTCACACTCACCTCCACCGCGAGTCACGTGGAGCAGCGACGCGAGGAGAGAGGAAGCCAATGACTGGAGACACTGAGCCCGGAGCGTCGCTCGCCATCTGTGGTGATCGGGATGGTGAGTTCGGACCTATGCAACAGCCTCCTCCTACACCCACTCCCACCCTGTCCCTGATGCATGTCCCCTGTCTTCCATGCCAGCCTCTGACCTTCACCTTGAGACACCGCCGCCAGAGAAACAATGGAATAGAGGAGAAAAGCAACCCAGAAGGAGCAACCTAATGACACGCCACTAGGAAAGAAGGAAGTCAAGGAAACGCTCGAGAAAGTGGCACATCATAATATCACAAGACACAAGCGAAGGGGAGCGAGTCCAATCGAGACACAAGAACTGGGGTGGACATCTAGAGCGGCAACGTTGTGCCCCACTCACCCATTGATCATCACCAGAAGAGACACAATTACCGCCATCGTAGACTGGACCCTGATAGGACAGAAGGACAGGGAAGGCCTGCCATGCACTGTCAAGCCTCCCAGCAGGACTTCGAACTCTGGCCCCTTGCCACAGGAGACTGGACCGTCTTCCTTCCTTCACGGCCTTTGCCTTAGGACCAGTCTCCCCCTGTCCTGATAGAACTTTCGGTCAATCGTCGCAGCCCTCCAACCTCTACCCACCTAGGGAGCGTCGATTAGCTCACGTTCAAATCACGGACAGCTCTCGACACGTCATCTGCCTAGAGCTTCTCGCTGCACTACTGGAACCCATATCCACGACAAGTTCCAACAGAATGTGGAATGTGAACAGGATGCTAGAGAGCCTAATTCACGTTTGGGCCCTGAGGATCCTCAACATCGTCCAGGAAGAGAAGGAAGGAGATCATCGACGCAAGCGGCTCTCATGATCCGCCTGCCAACTGCTTCTAAGGCAATGGATGCATGATCCCCTCGCCGAGCAGTTCATCCTCACCAAGGAAGCGATGACTCCAGATTCCTGAGGACCGAGGAAAGGAACAAGAAGAGGACAGTATCACCCTCGCCGGACACATAATGTCACTCACGAGATGGGAATTGTCTACTAACTCCCCATCCTTCATCCTCCCCTTGCCCTTCTACAATCACTCCTTCCCTGGGTCGACATTTCTTCTGCTACTTCCTCACGATTCTCGCTCACCACCCACGAACACTAGAGCAAAGATCGAGAGTGCTAAGTGCGAAGAGACATTCTGCACTTTTCACCATCATGTACTAGCTTACCAGCAATGTCTCCACTAGAGAGGGACTACTCCGCAAGCAATTGAGCAACCAAGTTCCCCCCGCACTGGTTCCACTACTGTCGGCGATCATGCCTTTCTGTCCACAAAGGAAACCTCTTCGCGGAACCAAACGCGCCTCGCGACCTCCAAAATGACAAGACACACTAAGGCAGAACCTGATTGTAGCTAGAAACTAAACACGGGCTTGCAAGCCACTGCACCCACCACACTGAATCACGAAGACGCAAAACGCCATCATGTCCATGATCCCGGCCTCTGCGGTCTCCATTTGCGACTGGTGCATTGCAATCATCACTCTGGCTGACCGAGTCCACTGCAGCAACTGCCCTCAACACCAATACCTGGCATGCCTTCAGGAGGAGCTAGAACCCATCCTAGGACCACCGGACGCAGGATTTCTCATGATAGTCTGCCAACGGCTGCTGGAGAACAACTCAGCAACCTATCACTGCCCAAGCTGCACCCAGCAACATTTCTTGGTGCTCCATCGTGGATCAGCTCGTGGCCCAGGGAGTCTTCCATCCGACGAACTTGGGCAGCCTTCTTGTCCATAACGACAGCAGCAAGGAAGCTCAACCCACCGTTCCCTGGCCTTATGCAACATCCTCTACCGCAAAAACTAGCATCCTTCTATAGATCACATCGACAAACACCATCGCCATTTAGTGACAACAAACTGCCTACTGTCACAGTGGGGAACCATCCTCCGGGACGGCACCATCAACGACCAGCCACGGACAAACTAAAAAAAAAAAAAAAAAAAAAACAAAAAAAAAAAAAAAAAAAAAAAAAATCATTATTTTGATCGAAAATCAGCTGGAACGGCTTTCCCCGGACGATCCTCGCCGGCCAGCACTCCAACGCCACCACCGAAAGCTTCACTTCAACCGGAGACAGCTCCAATCCGATGCGGATGCAGAAGAGGGTGCCGACACCCCGGAAGACCCACTTCCCCCATCCGGGGCCAAGCCGGGGCAGGATGGACAGTACCCATCCCCCACGTTCCCCATAGCTGCACCGACCACGACGTCACCCACACTCGACGATCTGCCAAACGAGACGTTGGAGTTGATCCTACAACGTCTAGATGGACACAGCCTCGCCTGCACTCGCCTCGTATGCAGCAAGTGGCATCGATTAGTGGACAATGCACCTTGGGAGACCTTGCCCAAGGTCCACTTCCGCTCACTGACAGTAACGTCGCAGAACAGACTGGAGATCTAACTGGAGAAGTTCATCAACGAAGCCATTCCGGGGGAAGAGGAGGACGACAAGCCACCATCCAAGACACTTCGTCTCGACCCACTACCACCTTCCCCCCCTTCTTCCCATTCCGCAGTCCTCAATTTGACAACCAAACAACCAGACGGAACGCAATGAAACAAGAAGCAAAAAAGAACAAGCCTGACTAGGCACACAAACGCCACCACACTCAAGATCACAAACCTGATGTCAGGTGC
>JASANA010003308.1:0-84357 GCA_030248095.1 Ptycholaimellus sp. GST1_10 | reverse complement strand
CAAACCCTTCCCCGGGTATCTGGGCCTCATATATTCATTTATTCATAAGTCTTCAGTTAAACAAAGATGCATATGCGCCAGTGGTGTAGTGTAGTGGTCAAAGCAATTGTACAACTAATTGAAACTGGGAGGTTTGAATCTTAATCAGGCAATCATTTTTATTTTGGAAATTTTAAGTTAAAGGGAGAGTATCAAAAATGACACCTCCTCGGATTTTGATAAAACTTTTTTCCTGGTTAGGGGACATCAAAGTAAGCTTGCGCGCTTAAGCCGTTTTTTCACTTTGGAAGTAAAATTTTCTGGAAAAAAAATTCTAAATTTTCCTGTGTTGTAGCATAGGGAAAAGTAGGAAAAAATTCGCTAAAAATCTAATATTCATTCTCCCATATACGCCGTTCAGCAGTGCCTGAAAGAGACCAAAATCAAAATTTTTAGCCAGAAAAATTGGGCAAAATCGATGCGAGCAGCCGAAAAACTGACCAAAATGGCCATTTTGGACGATTTTTGGAGGTTTTTTCACACTTTTAGATTTAAAAAAATTTTTAAGCAATTACACAAATTTTACACAATTTTTTGATGGGTTGAAATTCATGAAAATTTTTTTTTATAAATTTGGACTAATTTTTATGTTTATGGGTCAATTTTGGGGCGTACATTTCAAAAATCTAGGTCTTAATTGCTTAAAAATTTTTTTAAATCTAAAAATGTGAAAAAACCTTAAAAAATCGTCCAAAATGGCCATTTTGGCCAGTTTTTCGGCTGCTCGCAAAATGTCGCATCGATTTTGCCCAATTTTTCTGGCTAAAAATTTGATTTTGGTCTCTTTCAGGCACTGCTGAACGGCGTATATGGGAGAATGAATATTAGATTTTTAGCGAATTTTTCCTTCTTTTCCCTATGCTACAACACAGGAAAATTTAGAATTTTTTTTCAGAAAATTTTACTTCCAAAGTGAAAAAACGGCTTAAGCGCGCAAGCTTACTTTGATGTCCCCTAACCAGGAAAAAAGTTTTATCAAAATCCGAGGAGGTGTCATTTTTGATACTCTCCCTTTAAGAAAACAACTATTACCATTGGCAGGCCAAAATTTAAGCTCTTTTCTCCCAAAAATCGATTGCCCTAAGCAAATATCATTGAGGTGTATGACAGCAGTATCATAGCCAGTTTCTCTTTCAAAGTCCAAGTCACCAATGGGAAAAGATCTGCATTGGAGGGCAAGTGAGTGGGAATCTGCGGGAGGCCATGCGAAACTGGCTTTGGAAATGCCACAGCGCTCCTGGGGACAACAAAGAAGCGATGGGTGAGGATCACACCAAGAGTCAATCATGGGCAGAGGATAGGGACCTCGGATCTAGGCTACAAGCAGACTCCTAAGGGTGGGGAAGGTTTTATTGCCTGGATTAATCCCACTGGTAGGTGTCTTCTGTCAAGAGGCCCAAGACCCACGGGATGAAGATCTAGTAGAGCAGATGCTGGAAGCAGATTGATGACAATCTGCTCTCTTGCGTGACTGGAGACCAGATGCATCGCTTCCGGAAGGTTGGTCAAGAGAAGACTCGCTGCAAAAGGAGATCCGTTGAAGGCTTGGGTCAACTTGAATGGACTCCATCAAGAGGGTCTGGGCTACTCGTGCAGGGAGCAGCACACTCGCCATTCCCATGATTTTGGCCGGAAGCCTCCCTGTCATTGGAAGCCACTCTGGAAGACGATGGAAGAACTCCAAAGCTTGGAGCCTTTCCCTCCACTCCCTCATCTTCTGTCTGACAATCTCTCCGCAGGCTGTATATCTGAAGGCCCAGAAGGATAGTACTCCAAGGCCACTGACTGCAAGGATTGCAAAGATGACTCCGACAATGATGAGGATGGGCTTGACCACAGAGGACCCCAGATGTTCCAGGTGTGCACCCAACATCTTGGCTACTCCCAGAGCTCCTTCTGATTTTGTTCCAATGGTGTCTCCGTGGGCTCTTCCATGAGCTTCCAAACCTTGCACCTGCTTGTAACACTCCAACAGCGGCCATGCCAGAGGTTTTGAGATTATTAGTTATTTAGGTGCTTTGGGGTGTGTGGGGACAAAGGTAGAAGTAACTTTGATCAACATCTATCAGAGCATACAAAAGTAGGCAATGTCCAGCTAGCAGGAGCTAAGAGTTCTCATGGTACTGACTCACTGGGGCTCTGCCCCTCAGCAACGCTATTTTGCACTCTACTGCAGCATTTGTTGACATATTTTGGCTTGCCCACAGCCATCTACATACATGCCCTCCTTTCAATAAAGCTCACAATATGTGACAAATGCTAAAATGTGTCTCAAATGGCTATAATTGGTCCTCAAAAGCAGTAGAAATGGCTACAAATGGCTAAAATGCTGTGTACACAGTGAAAATTGAGCAATAATGTGAGAATTTCTAAAAATTTCTCATTTGATCAATAATTCATAAGACCTATGCTGTCGCGATCAATAGTTCATAAGGCAGCTGTTTTCACATTTCTAGACAATAGAGAACCCAACTTCAGTCGATCATTGAAACAAGCAGTGCATCATATATCAAACAATTCTGAAAATTGTGATGATAAATGCTAAAAGCAATAACCAAAAATCTCAAAACCAAAAATATTTTGCCAAATCATCATTTTGGAAAAGAGAATAATATGTATAATGGTGGGAGCATGAAAAGGGGCGGTAATTGGGCAAGGGGAGAGGGGCAGGAGTTGCGCAGCGTCCCATCTGCAACTTGTTGTCTGCTCCCGCTCACTCCTTCCTCTTCATTCCACCCTTTGCCACACTTGTTGATGCTCCTGTCATTCCAATTTTGCTCAATATGTGGTGTTAATTTTCTGTCCCTTTCATTCATCAGCCCAATCATGCCCTCCTTTCATAAGACTCTGCGGAAGCAGAAGTAGCCGTCAAGAATGAAAAGGGTAAAGAGCAATCAAGGGTATGGAGCTGCTAAGGGTTCAGGAGCCTCCGGCCCACCTTGGAGACGAAGGCAAGCGGCCTGCTGTTTGGCATCAGCAATGACCTCGTCCCAGCAGTTAACCGGATCTTTGTACAATATTTGTCAATAGAAAAGGTAATATTGAGCATTGTGGCGAGCAGCCACAGCCTTGAGGCGATTAGAGCGACGGTTAGGGGATGATTGATCAGGCGGATCAGGTGCTAGAGGATCGCCGTCAGGTTCCCACCAAAAGAGAAGAGAACCATGGGGATTCCATGGAAGAGGAACTATCTCATGGGTGATCTTGACAGTGGAGATGTGAACCTCAAAGTCAGGTTGATCGGGAAGGAGAAGATGGCATAGGATAACATGGTTGGTGTTGGGGAGCATGGCGATGACCCGGAAAGGGCCCCACCAACAAAAAGGGTCACTTTTTTGAATATGACTGCCCTTGCGCTTCACGCGCACCATGGCCCCTTCTGCTAGATCCTTAGGCAGGTACATCTTGGATGTCCACTGTTGTTGGACTGCCTGACTAGCTGCCTGCGCCATGTGACGCATAATCTTTTCTGCCCTAACAAGGCGCTCTACCATCATCTGAGGAGTGGTTTCCATTTCGGAATAACCCATACCGAGCTCAAGGACAGCCTGTGAAGGCATGCGCATGTCTGTCTTAAACAAACAGAAATAAGGTGAGACACCTAGGCTATGATGTCTTGCTGCTCGATAGGGCATGAGAGCAAGATTGATGAACCTATCGGGTTCAATCCAGGAGGACTGAATAAGATCTTGGCATTGATTGGCCATTTGGGTAGCTAGCCATTTGTTGCGCTCTATGGTAATGAGCTTCATAGCAACAGCTTCACAACTGCCATTGGACTTCTGGTTGCGTGGACTGGAAGTACAAACTGTGGCCCCCATCATGCCCATGATTTGTCAGAAAGTATGGGAAGTAAAATAGTTTCCTGCATCTCCGCCTATTGTCTGTGGAACGCCAAAAATGGCGAAGACAAAATCAATGAGCATTTCCACAATGTGCTCTGAAGTAGTGTTGCAGAGAGGAAGTGAGATGGGAAAGCGAGAGCAAACGCAGACTACGAGCAATTTGTCCACATGACTGCTTGAAGTTTGCTCAAAAGGACCAATAACATCACATTGGATGTGTTGAAAGACATCCCGTGGCCAAGGAAGGGGAATATGGAGGGGAGTGGTGATGCGTGGAGCATTGTGAGTACTGGCGCAGGCATTCATGTAGGCCATAGCATCTTTTCCTATACCCTCCCACCAGGTGTACATGGCCAAATGCAAAAGCATTTTCTGAGCTGATTGATGCATGCCTGTCCAAGGATTGTCATGGGTCTCAAAAAGAAGCCAGAGCAATGATGAACTCAACCATCTTTTGTGTGCAAAAAGGCTGCCCCAGCCTTCCTCCAATGCCCAGTCCGTGGTCTCCTTGCCAGACCAGCCACTCTCATAAAGGCCAGCACAACCGGAATTCAGAGTAGAACAATAAAATATGATGGTTAAAGAGCCAGGTGTCCATGTCATTGTACTCAGAGTTGCTGCTCTTGTACTCAGTTGAACAGCGGCCCAAGTACGGCTGTATGTGCCCCATATGATGCGTCTTAGATCAGGCAAAGGCCAAATTTTCCATGCCATTTTATCAATTGCAAAGCAAGGAAAAGAGCACAAGACAGCATCTTGACAGACTGGGGAAAGAACAATACAGCACAATCGCTTCCATTTGTAGGTTTCCTGATTGCCAGTCTAATAATCAACTCTGATCATGCCCAAGACTGTCCTGGTAGCACTTGTGGCTGGGACCGTGACCAGAATTGGAACTGGAATAGGAAATGGGGTGAAAGATGGAGCGATGTTAGCAGCAGTCGCAGTAGCCGGGCCTGGAGTGGTGCCCATACTTCTCCACTCCATGGCGAACCAATGGAGGGATTAATGGCAGTCGCAGTAGCCATCGTAGAGGTGGGGAGGGCTTTCTTAGCTCCCTTATGCCTCTGCATCTGTTGGAAGATGGCCTCGTTGACTGCGGCGATATTCCAGCGCATGTTGTCTGGTGGAACGATGACCCTGCGCAAGAGCTGGCCTGAAATGTGGCCGTGACAGTGGCCATTATCCAACTCCATCTGCCCTGGTAGCTTGTGTAGCGAATGCCCAGGCTGTTAGCGCACTACATAGGTGGGTCCCGAGTTACCAGAATTCAGGTGCAGAATGTGAAGGAAAACACCTATATTCCCCCCTTCACTCCTATGTTACCACAATTGCTGGTGCAAACACCCCTGGGCCCGACCAAAAACCCAGCACCTATTCTTTTATGTTACCAGAATTCAGGTGCAGAATGGACACACCATTTTACCCATTTAATTCAAAAAGACCTTTCACGAGTTTCGCAAAATATCACAGTTCCATTTATCTCTCATTCAATTAATTAACGCAATAGTCTTTTCATGAATTTCGCAAAAAGTCACAGGTCCATTTATGATACTAGAAATTTAATATATCGAATCGTTTTAATTTTAACAAAACGAATTCATAGAAATTTCTCTAACTTTTAAACGCAAACGATAATGAATAAATTATAGCTACTCTATTTACACAAATCCAGATTTAATTGTGAACATAAATATTTAGATTAAGATTTTATCTGATTGAAAAGATTCGCTAATTTTCCAAACTAAAATCATTCGCTCTGAGCCTCAGCATGCCAGTCATTTCCAAATCCATCGCCGGCCTCCCCATCTTCACCATGTCCTTCATGGGCGAAAACCACATCATTTCCCAGAAGACCAAGGGCGCCACCAGAGGCCTCTTTTTGACAGACGCTCCCCTGGGCAACCTGACCAGCGACTGCCTCGCCGACTGCAATGGTCGCTGGGCCATCTACTCCTGCCCGGCCATGGAGCTGGGCCACCTGCCAGCCCTCATTACACGCGCCAAGGAGGTATGTTCTTGACCCCTTCTCACCGTACCTAAGCCTCTCATGAGAAATGCCGCAGGACCTGGCGCAGTCGCAAGGCTTCGTGGCCTACACACACATCATCGTCTCCCTGCCCAGACGAAGCCTGCACCCCAGCGCCTGGACCTGGTCCATCGGCTGCCAGCAGGTCGGCGGTGCTGAAGCGGCCACGTTTCTGGTATCATTCAAGACACCAACATTCTAACAATTTTCTGAGCAAATGAGATTACTAGATGGAGGTGGGTGCGTGGGTGAAGCAGGAGTCCTACTGCCGCACCAAGTTCCTCTTCACCAACCCGGTCCCCTGCGAGACCAGCGCCGCCAACGAGAAGATCTGGACCCAGCGCAAGCACGCCCTCCACGCCGCCCTGGCCTACTACGCCGGCTACGGGGCCTTCACCGGCTTCTACACCAACACCCTCTCCACCAACGACCTCTGCCCCATTTCCAATGATCTCACTGAGGCGGGATTATTGAAGCTGTTGAACAACTTTTTGCATATCGTTTGGCTGGAATAAAAAAAGCGAGGGTATCACACATATCCATACTTCATTTCATCACTTTCGTCAATCACAACTAACATTTTTGGACCAGTTCGAATTATCAGCGGTTTGAAAACATCCTCGTTGCAACATTCTCTAATATGTAATCGACCTCTTGTTCCTACCATATAAACTCGCCCAACAACTCCAACGTAAGGACCTTTACTCATTTGAACCTAGAAGAAATTTATGCAATCAAATTTGTTGTAAGAAAATAGTAACCAGCCGCCCGACTAAGCTTGAACGATCTTCTATCTTGAGCTTTTTTTTCGGAACAGCAGCTGCCTCATTCGCCAAGTCGGTAAATTTTTCAGCCTCCTCACACTCAGGCCCCAGAGCAGGACCAGTGTTTTCCAGCGGTGCTTCACTTTCTTCAGAATCGTTCTCGGAAACAGATAATCCAGATTTCATTATTTGTGACTGAAATATTTAGTGTGATGAATTATTTGCAATGGCAACTCATTTATGCATGCACAAAAATTTCTAACATTTTGAGCCTGAACCATTTGAAGAACATGGTGAAATCGTAGTTCAAGGTAGTTGAGCTTACTCACGATAGCAAGCAGAACAGTCCTGTCATCCAAATTACCAACCTCCAAACTCGCACGTATTTGATCCAATGGTCTGAAAACAAATATTTTTTGAAATTTCGACAACATCTTTCTAGCCTTGAAATGCAAGCATTGAGCTCCGTCGTCCAATTTTTGCAAGGCTCAGGTTCCATCAGGATTGCGAGATTTTATAGAAGAGAGTGAATAGAGTGAATGAGGCGGGGGGGAAGAGAGGGGTGTGGTCTTCGATTAATGGCTACCGCAAGTTTTAGCCGCCTCACTCCAAGCGAGACAGCGAAAAAAAGTTCACAGCAGCTACAGCTTGTGTACATCGACCACATTTGCTTAAAATGGACCCACGAGCTTAGTAATTCTTTTTGTCAAAAGGGTCTAAATTTTTATGTTTAAGACTCCTCGCGAATTTCCATTCAACTTCTCTCCAAACTATCCACTTATGTCGCCGGCAAATCCTTTCATGGCACCAACGCCCATGGGTCCTGGGACTCCAGGGATACCCCAGGCTGCACCCATACCTCCATTCCAACCTCCTACACCTCAAGCAAATACCCCAATCAATATATCAACAGCGGGGCATATGCAAGCCTTTGGTGGTAATATGCCAAGCTACAACACCATTGGGGCGTATGGGCAAGGCTTTACGCTACCTTTTACAATGGGCAATCAATATGCGGGAGTGCCGCAATTTCACCAACAGCCATATCAAGTCTATACTCTGCAGCCAAATACAGCCCCACCCATCGTTCAACCGGTTCATTTTTGCAAAATATTACTGCAAAGGTTCAGTTGTATATAACCAATGCAGCTTCTGGCCTGTAGTCAAAGACAGCCCGATTCAAGCCAGCGACCAAATTCACGGCAGGAGGGTGAATCAGTGGATGTCACTGGGGCGAGCGATCAAGGGGATTCTGGTAAAGAGGCTGGCGAAGAGGATAATGACGCAACGGAGGTCGCAACGGAGGCCTCAATGGATGCCGGCAATTCCCCGCCAGACGCTGAATCCGTTGGATCACTGGGGGAAGTTAATGAAATCATGGCCTCTTTGACTAACCAACCCCAGCAACGTGCCAAGCGGAAACGCCGTCGCTCCGTAATTAGCGGTTATTGATAGCAGCAACTAGTTTTTAAAAGTTGGCCCAGTTTCAGCAGATTAGCAATATTCAAGTGCCTCAACTAAACAAGCTAACTAACATGCCTGCTGATACTTTATTCTACAAATCATCGCAAATGGAGGGCCACGTTCGCTATATCATTGATTATGAATGCCTGGCTCGTTTCGTCTTCATTATGAAAATATGGTTCGCCATACCTGAATTTGCTCGACAGACAAGGCGAAGGGTTATTTACAAAGCTCTAAATGTAAAATGTTAATATTTTGTTTTTTCCAGCACAAAGCGACCTGTTTATCGATTCAGCAAACGTCTGCCGAAAATCAATTCCCGAAATTATACTTTGATATACTGGAACACGAAACAGCTATAAAGTACATCAGTCTGGACGGTTCTGAACATGACAAAGATATTGCGGCTAGATTGAACGGTTTTAATCACCATAAACCCTATCCAACACCAGCCTATCAACCGTAAATTTCATTTCTTGTTTTATTCTTTTAATGTTTTTCGTTTTAAGACTTTTGCGATTTATTTCGGTGAAAATACTCTGGATCAAAAATTATCAAATGCACGTTGGGAACCATTTCAATGCTCACGTCAGTGGTTTAATGCGGGAAAGCGGGATGCGTAATCTGGAAATTATAATAATGGAGAATTGTACCATACTACCGCTTAAATTTCGGGACCTATTTCTGGAACGATTTGAATCTGTACGCTGCTTTTCTATGGTGGATTGCTCCATTTGCGCATCGGGATCCGAGGCAGCAGTTTATCAACCCACCAACTTTACGTATTTCTTTCAAGGAAATACTCGATTTATGATCATCAGCATTTATTCCACGGACCCCCAGTTAACTTTTCTTTGAGCTGATATCGATCTTAACTCTAATATTGAAGTGCTACCTCATGGCAAACATTTATAGAGCTTATGCTCGTTAAGCGATATCCAAAGTTTCAAGAATTGCGTTTCAATGTCAAAATAAATATGGTTAGAATTCGAATCGTTTTTGAATATTTGATAAAAACAAGATTTTAGGATAAACTAATGCATTTTATAGAACTATGGTTCCAGCACGACTATTTCACCGGAATGTATTCACGTTTCCTAAGGTTGTGTCTAGATCACAAAGTTTTTAGCTCAATATTTCATTTAAAGGAAGGCAATCGATAAGGGAGAAAAATTAAAAGTAGCCTATCATACATCGCGCCAGAAACCGGAAAATATTACCTCAAATCATGCTATCCATTTAATGGCCGATGAATATGCCGGTACAAAAGGCACGACCGCATTTAATGAGGTTGTTGAGCGAAAGCTGCTACTACTCAACCTGCCTTACCCAAACATCTTCTTTTCGGTTATTGTCTAATAAATGTGATGTATATAGAGTTTTAAAATTTAAGTCAACTCAATATCCTCCTGAAAAAGGCGAAGCGATGGCCACAATTTGCTACCAATGGCGGCGCTATGATGGGTCAATACTGGAGATAATACGGCTCAAAGGCGACGCTGATTGGCTGCCCGCATTTGGAGGGAGCATGCGACCCAGACACGCCTCTCCAAAGGTGAACCAGGTTCACTACCTGATTTTGAAATGTCGCTAAACCTCACGATGTTCACAGCACTCGTGATCAACAACATCATCGTCGGAGGTGTTGGGGCAGCTGCTTATCTATTTTACTTGTACAAAATTAAAAAGTTGCATCTAATAGGAGAAAATTAGGGCTGAGTAAATTTGGTTTTCAGCAATCATTGTCGGCGCGCAGAGTCAAGACCATCGTCGCCAACACCCTCTGAATTTTCATCGACATCGCTGCCAATCTCCTCACCACACACCCCTACTGCAAATAACACCCCGGTTCCAGAATGCAGCCTATCTATTTTAGACTCAAAATTGCCCGCCATGACTGAGGCAATATCTGATATTTTTATTATAGTTGATAGTCTTAGTTATGGTGAAGCTATTGCCTGTCTAGCGAGGAATGTAGTAAAGTATATCGATCAGAGTTTTTACGGCGGATCCCCCTATTTTTCAAAGGATATCAGAAATTTTATTGCTCGCGTTTTTATTTATCTTGAAGCCAAGCACCGTAAAAAATTCCCTGCTCATTATATATCATATAATTTGCGTGAGAAAGACCAGAACATTGTTTTTCAGGATTTTGAACCTATGCTAAACCCAATAGCCCGCTCGCGATTTGATTCAGTTTTGTCTGCTGCTATTAAGAATTGTGAGAATCATGAAGACAGTCTTTGGGTGATGCGCATTGCTAAAACTTATTTACATTTCGCTTCTGTCGATGCGCCAAATTATTCTTACCACTTTTTAATGCTTGAAAATGAATTTAGAGCCATCCTTATGCTTGGACCCTTCAAATATGCGTGGCTTAGTAGTCCAATGCTCGGTTGAAATTAAATGACCGCAATTTTTTGCGTCCCAAACAATGCGCAGCTGAGGCAATCGCTGCAGCACTTGGAAACACAGTCAGTGAGAGAGTGAAGCGAGCAGGGTGAGGGGGAAGGAGCCATGTCCCAGCTAGAGGCTCGCACGGAGATCCTCCGCCTCCGTATCGTCATGGCCCGCGTGCGCCGGGATGTGGAGGCTGTTCAGCGGGAAATGGACAGTCTCTACGACAACCTTCGCCCAGGTTCTTTTCAGCCAATTCCAGGTCCGCACACACTCACCTCACTCAATCTCAGGATGGGGGCAGGATGGGGACGGCGGAGAGCCCCGCTGGCCGCCGGCCTACTCGCCGCCCCGCCCCCAGTTCCAGCCCAACCCCGACTCCCCGGCGTATTCGCCAGGCCACCTGGGATACGCACTCCCTCCAAGCCCTACCCCTCCCCGCCTCCCGCCCAGCCCCGGCAGCCCCTCCGCCCCACCCACTCCCCTCAGTTCAGCCTCCCCACCCTCCACTCCCGCCCCCGCCACTCGCTGGCGCTCGCCCTTGTTCATGTAGAGGCTTTTTTCTTGCGTCTATTGCGCCTTTGGAGCTATTGCTCATTTTGCTCTGTTTGGGGAACAAAAAAAGAAGGGGAAGAAATGCGTAAGAACATACAACACTGAAAAGAAAGCCGTTGTGATCTCGATGGTTGAAATGTAGCAAACAAAAAGATTGAAATAAGCCGAAATGGTGTTAGTGAATGGAATGCAAAACATTGCTGGTGAAAGAAAAGCCGCTGTTTTCACGCGTGTTCTGAGGTTTCACCCAGCCTTTACTACCAGCCAGCAGAGGCAGGCCTCAATTCTCCCACCGTTCCTTAGCCCGCAAAATTTTCCCCCCTCCTGCCTTCACGCGCGGGGAGGCGCAATGTTTCAGCCGTTCTTTATAGCCCCACGTTAGAGGTAGGCCTCAATCAGTTTCACAGTCACGCACCAAATTTCCCCCTTTCCACTCTGCACGCGTTGGGGTTTGAGACTAGCCAGGGGTGTGAGGCTGCACCCCCTCTTCAGTACCAAGCACCAGAGGTACGTCTCAATGTTCACTCACCCAGACAACTGCAATTTCCCCCCTCACTCCTCTACGCAAGGGGCGCGCTGGAGGCTACCCAACAGTGGGGCGCTTCAACCAGGGGCTCTAGCCACACAGCAGAGACACCCCTCAATGCACACGGGTTTCATAGCAGTATGAAGGGAGGCACACTATCGTAGTCCATTCCAGCACATTCATCTCCCCTAATGGGTTAGGTGTGCGATTAATGGCTCCTTTAGATCAGCCATTGGCGCCGGTTAGAGGACGCTATTGTGATTGTCTACTACCCGCCCCCCAACCCCCTCATCAATCCCTTTACTCAGCCCGCACTCATCCTTCACCCTCTCCCCCATCATCCCTCTCCCCCATCATCCCTCTCCCTTTGATTGAGCCAGGCTATTGTAAATGACCCTGTTGCCACTTTAATCATCCGCATGAAGCTGGCAAAAGGTCGCGAGTGTCTGATCCACGCATAACTAATCAATGCATTGAGCGCATCAGAGAAGAGCTCAAACAGCTAAGTGATGGATAATGCTGGGTACGAGGAATTTCGGCTTGCTCTCTCTCAATGGTTCAACGTGGGGCTGTGTAAGTTTGGCTCATATAACTGGCAGGAAATAGTTGGAGGGATTTGCAGATTACCTGGGGGGTGAGAACATGCGACCTATTTACGATCTCCTCCGCACCATGATCATGGTGCTCTTCCCACCCCGCGGCCACCACCCCAGCCAGGTGGCCCCTGCCCAGCCGCCTATGCACAGAGGCGGCTTCCAGAGTCCAACAATGTCCACAGATCCACGACCCTATCGCCGAAGTCGCTTCGATTACCATCCACCACCCCCAGTTTGTAGCTTCACACCCTATTTCCGAGAGAGCACTAGTTCACCGGTAAGGCGTAGGATTGTGAGATTTGAGAATCCTGTGGCAGTTACCCCTCGCCCAGCTCCGATACCTGACACTGCTGAGCCTCAAGTACATGAAGGAGAAAGCATGAATCCCATGTCACCTGATTGCTAGTTTAAATAACTATCTTTTCTCCAATTATCATCTTAACCAGCATTAATCATTTGACAAGTGATTACGGTCAAATATTCCGCTTTGACAATGTTTTCATGATTATGTCGTCTGATTTTCAATAATACTCAAAGAATTGTCAGAGAAAAATCAAAAGCAAAATACAAAAGCATGAAAGGCAAACCTGAATCGATCGGAAACACGCATGTTGGGAAAGAGACAGTAGGAGAGGCGTATACAGAAGGCTAGGTGTTTTTTTTCTCTAGTATACCTGCGGAAAGGACCAATCAGAGCAGACTCATTTTTTTACCAAATGCACCCGCACTTCAGTCATGGGCTCGCTCACTTGCTCCAGACCTAAACTTTCTCTAACTCACAACCAGTCAGCAGTAGGTTTTTTACCTGGAGAAGTTTTGAGGTGGTTATAGATGGTCTTTAGTTCGCGAGAGATTACAATGAGTAGGGCGAGTAGTTTTAGACCGAATTTCAAGCTCCACTCGGCTGTAATTTATTTTTTTTCAAAAAACCTACCAAACAGAGTGTTTACCTGAACAAAGATGCTCAAAGCATTCATCGATATCCTGATATAGCAAAGCCATCAATGCGAATAGTTCAAAGCAGAAGCGTAGGTGCATTTTGCAGGTGTGAATCTGTGGAGCCAACTAACACTGCTCAAGGACGCACTTGCCTAAGGCACCCGTTAGACCTTCTGTCGCACATCCGTTAGGACCGGTTTGTTTGGGCCATATTTTCAGGTCAACCATGTCTGAAAAAGAGATTGCGCTGATGGATGACAAAGCCGTCCTTAAAATGCCGAAAATTCCTTATATTATAGCTAGATCTGATGGAGCTGAAATTGCAATACCATTGCGACCAACTGTTTCGATCGATGACTTAAAACCGTTAATGCTTAACGCTAATACCAAAGTTACGCTGAGCAAGAGAGGCCGCCCAAAAGGTTGTCTGAAATAGTTTCTGTTATTTTTGCAAAAGCTTCAAATTAGGAGGATCAAATTCGCCAAAAACAGTCCCAGATAAAGAGGTTGCTGGCAAAGAGGGCTCGCGACAATCGGAGTCATCGAAAGAGGCTAAAAAGCTTGCAGCCAAAAAACTGGATAAAACCGATGAACCAGTCCCGAAAAGTTAACTTCATTCTTTTTTTATTCAAACATTTGTTGCAATCTTTTCAGAGAAGAAAACAAGCAAAGTTATTGAGCGTGAAAAATCGCCATCTTGTGACGAAGATTTTTCCTTGTCACTACATCCACCTGATGATGGTTTTCAGTTATTATTGCATCTAATGATGGTTTTCAGTTATGTACTAGAAAACCATAAGCAGTAATTTTCAGATCCTCTTTTAACGCAACAGGAGGAGGATAACCGAGGAGATAGTTCCTCTCCTGGTAAGGAGTGAAAATCCTATTTTTTGCAATCTTATAAAATTAAGACATAATCGAGCCAGATCAAGTGAAGGTGTCTGCAAAAAGTATCAAACGAAAGATTGTCGTTACGCCTGAACCGGTTTCTAAAGAACAGCCTTCCAATTCAGGTGCTTTGAATGCTCAAACCATTTTGACTTTATTCATTTTCAGCTTCACCGGACATTGTGGTCAGACGATCAACTATTTCACCCCGTCTTCCTCGAACGAGGCCTCGTGGAAACTTCAGACCACCTTGGCACAGAATGCCACCACCAAGACCACATTTTATGCGGCCACCTCATTTCACATATTATCCGCATTATTATGATTGAATTGAAATATTTTGCTGCTTCAAACATTTCGACAACGCTCTTTTCGCAGTTCCCCATGAAAACAAAACGCAGCATCAAAACAGCACCAAAAAACACAACCCAAAAAGGGACTAGAAGCTGTGAAACTGCAAAAAATTAAAAAGAGCTTCAAACTAATAGGCAGAGGGGTCAAAGCGGTTGGGGGGTTTGACGCACTTGCGGAGCTCCATCTGGCTGGGCGTGCGTTCCCCGCAGCAGCTCAGGAACTTCTTCTTCTTGCGCTTCCCGCCCTCCACCTTGCCGGGCTCGTCCAGCCCCTTGGCGGGCTTCTCCAGGCTCTTGCCGGTCTCGTCCACGCCCTTGGCGGGCTCCTCCAGGCTCTTCCCGGCCTCCTCCAGGCCCTTGGCGGGCTTCTCCTCCAGGCTCTTGCCGGGCGCCTCGTCCAGGCCCTTGCCGGGCTCCTCCTCCGTCCCGAACTCCTTCAGCCCACCTTCCAGGTGCTTGATGCCCTCCTCCACCGCCTTCCTGATCTCCTCGACGGGCTTGGCAGGGACCTCCAGGGACTTGGGCTCCTCGATCTCCGCGTACTCATCCTCCTTGGCGGACGCGAACTCGTCCTCCTTGACACCGACCTCGAACTCGGCCTCCTGGATGCCCGCCTCGTCCTCCTTGTCGGCCCCGAACTCCCTGACGCCCGCCTCCTCCTCCTTCACGACCGGGGGCTGGTGCACGTCCGCCATCACCTCCAGCTCCTCGCCGCCTTCGTCATCCTATCAAAGCATCACAGTCCACTGGCTCTATCAAAGCACCACCAGCCTTTCCGCTTTACACATAGACAGTGAAACATCACAAATTCCCAAGCAAAGCAGCAAGTGAAACATTAGATTTACCCCCCCGAAATTTTCCATAGAGCATTCGATAAAAAAGGACCGTTGGGCTGGTGATCTGGATGATGGGCAAGGAGGGCCGGCGCTGTCGAAGAGCTGGACGGCGGGGCGTAGCAGCCAGCAAAGTCCGCTCGCCCGTAGTGGCTGTGGCATTGAGCTGCAAGTTTTGGTCTTTATGGCCTGAAATTGACCAGGGTGGGAAACCAGAAGTTGGTGCTGGTCGGTTTCCAGGCGGCAGCGACAAAACCAGGCCGTGAGACCGACAGCCAGCAGGGTCAGGGACACAGCACCGGCTCCACCGCCGACGTAGAACTGCAATTTGGCAATTTACAAACTGCTTCATTCAGGGGCTGAAATCTGACCAGGACATTTGCCGTTGAAGTTTTAGTTGACAGGACAAATTAGCCGTCACTGCGCACAAAAAGATTAGTGAGTAAATGGGTTAGTGTGAAAATCCGACATTCTACTCACCCAGATGCTCACCCCCGCCTCAGTCTTCTGGACACCCGCCTTGATCTCCACCTCAATTCACAACCAAACTGCTCAATGATTTGAGGAAATGGAGAAGACTTTAGGGCTAGTTATTGAAAGTGAATGAGGGGTGGGTGATGGAGTGGTTGATGGTCGTTGCGCTTCCAGACGCAGTCGAAGGGCCTCCGCAGCTTGCAGGCCTTCCAGGCGGGATTGGAGCTCGGCCTGGACGTCCTCTCCAGCCAGCAGCCGGCGCAAGAGTACGGCCTTCTCCGCCCCGACCTTCTCAGCCTCCTCCTTGGCCTTCTCAGCCTCCTCCTCGGCCGCCCGCCATCTTGCCTCAGCTGACCGCCGCTGCTCCACTGCCGCCCGCCACTGAGCCTCCGCAGCCTTCCGACCCTCGCCTGCTTCCTCCGCCAGACGCTGCTGCTCCTCCGCCAGGCGCTGGTGCTCCTCCGCCAGGTGCTGTTGCTCCTCCGCCAGACGTTGGTGCTGCGTAGCCCTTTGGACCGCCGCTTGCACAGCTGCCTGACTCGCCGCCAGTCCTTGGCGCAGGGCCTCCTCTGCAGCCCTCCGACCCGTCTCAGCCGCCTTCCACCGTGCCTCCGCAGCCGCCCGCCCTGCCTCAGCCCTCTGGCCTGATGTCGCAGCCCTTTGCAGGGCAGCCTCTGCAGCCTGGCGGGCAGCCTCTGCACGCCGGACTTCCCCCTCGTACTTGGCCCGGAGCTCTTCTACACCCCCACCAGTGCTCACCTTCCGGGGGAGCTCCTGGCGGGTCCACTGAAAGCACCACCAATCTTCAAACCAGTAGAAACAAAGGCAGTGCAAGACCTTGGGCGGCGGCAGTGTCGTGGAGCTTGGCTGGCTCTCCTGAAAGCTGCTCAGTCAAAGCTTGCAGAGTAGAAAGAGACACACCTTGGGCTTGGTGGGGCGGGTCGCGGAGCTTGACTGGCGCTCCTGAAAGCTGCTCAGTCAAAGTCTGTAGAAAACTAAAATGGCAGACCTGGGGCTCGGCGACGGACTGAGGCTTGGCCTGCCGGGTGTCGGGGATCTCCTGAAAGCGGCCCAGTGAAAGCCTGCAGAAAACTAAAAAGGCACACCTTGGGCTTGTCGATGATCTTGTCCTGGTGGGGCGTCTCCTGAAAGCTGCTCAGTCAAAGTCTGCAAGAAAAAAATGCTAAACAGACCTGAGCGGGGCGAGGGCTGTTGGTGGGCTCGATCTGAAAGCTCTTCAGTCAAAGCCTGTAGAAATAAAGCTGAAAATAGACCTTGGCGTTGGACTCCTCACTGGACTTGTGCTGAAACCTATTCACTGTGCAAGTTCACAGAAAAGAATGTAAACCAACCTTGAGGCCCCCGGACTCGTCCCCGCTGAACTCCTCGCTGAACTCCTCCTCCTCGCTGGACTCGTTCTGAAAATTCCAGAGTCAAGCAGGCAAGAGAGGGTTGAAAGGTGGACCTGGATCCAGGCTGTGAAGCGGGGAGGAGGGGTCCTGCAAAATTCCAGCGCTTTTCAAACACCACTTGAGGCTTGCAATATACCCGCCCACAGTGACCCCGCAGGGGTCTGCCCACTCCTCCACCAAACTCCCCAGCACCACGCCTGGCACAGCGTAGATGGACTGGATCTATTTCGATAGCCTGGCGCCATTGCAATTTGAATGGGGACAGAGCTATCGAAACCTTGGCATCGCAGTCGAGGTAGGCAAAGTAGGAGCTGGGCGGGGTGGACCCGAAGATCATGATGGCGCTGAGAAAAAGGGAGGTTGAGAAGAGAGGGGGAATTGAGGGAAAACCGAGTGTCGCTGTTGATGATGTAGTCCTCGGGGGCAAACTTGGCGCAGTAGGCGACGTTGCCTTTGTAGACGCAGGAGCCGTAGGCCATGGAGATGGTGATGAAAGCGGTGATGATGCGCTGCATCATGATGACTCACGGCTGGCTCAACAGAGGGGCGAACGCAATGCCAGCCGGGCTCATTTCCATACCCCCCTTCCC
Source organism: Ptycholaimellus sp. GST1_10 (assembly GCA_030248095.1). Classification (NCBI taxonomy): domain Eukaryota; kingdom Metazoa; phylum Nematoda; class Chromadorea; order Chromadorida; family Chromadoridae; genus Ptycholaimellus; species Ptycholaimellus sp. GST1_10. The sequence continues at coordinate 66,653 of JASANA010003308.1, read as the reverse complement.
CCTTTTCGGCTACGCAGGCCTTTGTCTAGACAGCCTAAGCTCACGCGCGGGTTCAAATGCGTCACCGTACTTGGTGGGTTAGAAAAATACGCTATTGTGATTTTCCCGCCTGACAGCATCCATTAATCTCTCAGGGTTCATCAATCAACCAGAGTGGGGCGATAGAAAATCACCATAGCGTGATTTTACGCGTCTATCTCTCTGGCAATAGACACCTACGCAATTACGCTATGGTGATTCTCTAACTCTCCACAAGATCACCATACTGTGATTCTCTAACTCTGCGTAAGATCACCATACCGTGTTTCTCCAGCCCCATACAAGATCACCATATCGTGTTTCTCCAAACCCATACAAGATCACAATAGGGTGTTTTTCCAGCTACACTTTTCAACCAATCACCGACGACCTCTCTGGTGTATAAGAGGGCCTCGCCTTGCCCAGCCCGCCTCACTCCGCGCACCTGCTCCTACTCTTCTGCCGACTCTTCTGCTCTGCCAGCCTTGCCAGCCTCGCTTGCCAGCCTCGCCTGCCAGCCTCGCCTGCCAGCCTCGCCGTCGACGACCAAGTATTGCTGCATTTTTCTTTCTCTTTTTGATTGAATGCCATTTTCGGTCCAATCACAGCGCAATTGCGTAGCGCCGAATCGGTTGGTGCCTGTCTGCATTTTACGTATGTTGAAATGCATATTAGCAGCAACAAGGTCGAATTTGTCTACGCAACTGCCAGTCCAACTGCTGCCGAACGCCGATCCCTGCAACCAAGGTTGTACAAACCTTGGTCATATATAATCGTCATATATGGCAAGGTTGTACAAACAGGTTCGACTAACTACATAGGTGGGTCCTCGGTAACCATCAACAAGGTAAGTAATTTTCTTGAGTGACTGGTGTGAGTGAATTTTGTGCAGGAGAACAAATAGGAAGCTAGGGAGAAAAACCTACCCTAAAACCCCGGAAATTTCCATTTTTTAAAAACCCTTACCCTAACCCAAAACCCTTACCCTACCCCGGAGAGTAAATCCCTAAAAAACCTAAAAACCCCCCGTACCCTAAAAACAGGGTACTATATCCATCTTGGGGCTCTCTCTCTCTCTCTCTCTCTCTCTCTCTCTCTCTCTCTCTCCCTCCCTCTCTCTCTCTCTCTCTCTCTCTCACAACTGCAATATAATGCAAGACTTTAACCCCCATGAACATTTTGTGCTGAAAATGGAGAAGAATTTACGCTGTAAAAATATTCCAGTAAATCAAATGGTTTATAAAGTGACTATTGTAAAAGATGTGGACCAATCTGATGCTCTGATAACACAAATTCAAGTTTTGGAAGTTTTGGAGGCTGCTTTTAGTAATATACTGGATTCTTGTGATGGAAATTCAACAGCTCAAATATTTTTAGTAAGTCCTCTGCTATACAATGGGTGTATTCCCACTGAAAAAAATTATGCTAAATTTTTGAGTTTCAATACAGTAGCAGATAAATTGTGTGCAATTTTTGGGAGTAATGATTCTATACCATTTGAAGACATTCAAATTCATTTAACTGTGTATGATGAAATTGAAAATACTATTGGTGCAATGAGCACACTAAAAAATAGAAAAATTTTGGATATTGATGCATTCTTTACTAGTGTAAGATATGTTATAAATCCAATTGCAAGTAGATTTAGAACTGACCAATATAAATTTATAAAACTAAGCTATATGTAGGCAAATCAAACCACTGAAACACTGCCATCGCCACATCAACACGCTGATACACATCAAACCACTACAATGCACCAAAAGATATTCAGTTCACCCAACTTTCTCTCAGCTAGTTAGTGCTCATGTAATTTACGTCCGGAGGAAGCAACAAAATTAATTGAGAATATATGGGTGGGCATAAAACGAAAAGAGTGAAACATGCGGCTACCGGGTGGCGGCGCCAGGCCGCCAATAGGGAGTCGTAGTCGTTGGTGCGAGTGCGAGCAAAGAGACGGCGGTAGAGGCCCGTGAGAGCAAAGAGATGGCCGATGGGACCGGCGGCGTAGGCCTCCGCTTCTGCCGCTGTCTTCCCCGCCTATGCAGCCGGACTCAACTCAGTTCATTTGCGGTTTAGATGCTAATAGCGGTGCATTTATTGCTATTTGAATGAATCTTAGAAAATGGCAAAAAAATTAGTTTGATAGTTTTAGCAGTTCGTGGGATGAAGTGACTGTTTGGTTATGCTTTCTGGGCTAAGTTTTGAAACAGCTGGCGCGAATTTATGTGAATCTTGGGGCAACAATGGGTCGATATTGAGGTGGAGTTGTTTTTGACCTGGCCTAATTGATTTGATCCCAAAGGAGCAGAAATGCTTGAGAAAAAGCATAACCTTTACTTTTGCATCCTCCAAAAGCCGTTCGAATTCGGCCACGTCTTCTTCCATTCAGCGTAGAGCAAATGGAATTCTGGACGATCCAGGCATTTTCATTTCCATTTGGGCGCTCAGGCAGATTTTTTCATCCATTTCATTTGCAAGTATTCCATTTTTCAGGTGCCCATTACTTCGAAATGAAATGAAAAAAAAATGAAATGAAATGGAATTTTTCTTTGTACTTTTTGCAGCCTGTTTGTCAGGAAAAGCTGGGCAATTTGTCAACTGAGACAAGAACAAATATGCGAGGTAAAGCAGAGATCGTAGAAGGCCTATTTGTCGGGGTAAAAGAGCCACTGATTGGCACCAAAAATGACCTCAGACTGCACCGTAGAAACATTGAGACGGTTACGCTGGCTATTCAATAGGGGTTCCAGCACCAGCACCGGCATTCCGCCAACATCCTGCCGTCAGCACTCCAAGTGGCCGTCCCCGCTGCCATCCCCACCGCCCCCTCCCCCTAGCCCCCCACCCGTCATCGTCATGTTCTAGAGAAGCCCCTTTCCATCTCCTCGTTTAGCCTTTGTCTATTCCCTTCCATTCCCTGATCCCAGAGCCCAGAATCTCCTATTCCTGTATCTCTGCCCTAGCTGGCCAATGTTCATTCCTTTCCTTCCCAAATTCACTGGTTCGCCCTAGCCTCACAAGTCTCAATTTGTTGCTTTTGCATTCTATTGAGTTGAGGAGTACAGTCGATGTCGTTTCCTTGCCACCATTTGCCTTGCCAAGTTTAATCTTCTGTCTCCATCAGCCATTCCAATGCCATTGAGAATGGCTTTTGCACAATTTGAATTTTGACACAAAAGTGACAGTTTTTGCTTCTGTTCCGAGTCGTTTTGGTGCTTGTTTCTTGTCATGGAAGGTGCAATTTTGCTCAAAAAAGGAGTCTGGGATTAATGGAAACCTGAGCACCTGGAAATGGAAAACCTGGAAAATGGAAATGGAATATGGGTCATCAAAATTTCAGGCATTTCCATTCCATTTAAAATGAAAATGGAAATGCACATTTAAATGCAATTTTAGAGCGTAGGATCCATTTTTTTCTTACCATTTCCAGGTACCTGAAATGGAATGCTCTTCGCTGCTTCCATTCTGTTGAGCTGGTGTGTATGCCTTGGTGTATGCCTGGTTAAACTCGCTAGGTCTTATCAGTAGGTAATTTTATGCAAGCAAAGGGTCAAGCTGCAACACAGCGAATGCATGTACACATTTATTTGCGCAAAACTAGCATTAGTAATCACTATTCAGCTTTTTACAAGCGGCGTTAACCTTCATTGGATGGCTTTGCTGGTGCCATATTGTAAAAAGAAGAATGGAAATGACGAGATGCAAAAAAGATTGGCTAGAAACAACGCATGAAAAGACAAAATGGATCACACAAGGTAGCCCAATTTGAGGCCGATATTTACACGTCAACATTTGATAGTAACTGGTAGCAAAAGGGGAATCATTTGCGTATGCCAGAGAGGTTAGCCTTGGTCAACAAACTCAACAAATCGCCCCAAGCCAGCCCGCCAATAGCTCTCAACACGTCAACTGCCCTCCAATAGAGCACCGACAAAGGTTGCTGCCGAAAATGAAAATTCAAAACTTTAAAATCCCCAAAAAGGAGGTCAAGGAGGCTCATCACTTAGCCTTGTTGCCCTTGCGAGCGGAGCGGCGTTGTGAAGGGGATGGGTCGAGGTGGGTTGGGCGATTGGTGGGGGCTGGAGTGAAGGCTGGAGTGAAAGCTGGAGAGAAGGCTGGAGTGGTGAGGACCTCTTCTTGAGCTGCCAACTGGGGACCAGGGGACTCCAGGGAGGAGTTGAGCAGAAGATCGATGTCTTCCAGGCCTCAAATGGCTAAGACTGCGGATCAACTGATGATGAAGATGTGGCAGAATAGATTTGGAATAGGATAAGAAGTTTTTTGAAAATAATTTTGCAATCGATGTTTTTCGACGATTTAAAATCGATTGAAGTAAAATACTACCACTGCGTCAAATGGTCCGTTTGGAATACTTTAGTCGCTTGTGCATTGCTTGAAACTAAGAGGCTATGTTAGGAGCTGATGGATTAGCAAGACTGCGTTGCTGTTAAAATGGCCCGCCAGAGAGGCAAGCCGTTTGGGCCCAAGAATGTGTGCACACCTCTTTCCGCGCCCCTTCAGTGCTCAATTTTGCCCAAAAGCTTGGCCCAATATAGCCCCAAAAAAGAAGAGTTATGGTGCATCATAGAACAGATCACTCTGGTCCACGTTCTAAGCTGCTGCTGCTCGCGATAGGGGCAAGCGCGGAGCACTTAGGGTGGAGCAGAGAGAGACAGAGAGGAGGGCAGTGGCCCTGGTGGTAGGGGAGGGACTGTGTGAAAGGAGGAGGCACACATCCTGGCCATGGGACGGCTTACAACTGTGGCGGGGGCTGGAGGCGAAGGGGAGGCTGCTAGAAGTGACCAGGTGGGTTGTAGGAAGCCGGTGTGGAATGCTCCTCCGTTGTGGTGTCGCTTACACGACCTGGAAATAGATTAGAGCACTTTCATGGAATTGGTCAGAAAAGCATCATTTGTTCAAACTTTTTTTAGAAATTTTTTTTTTTTAATGGGGCTGCTAGGAACATGGTTCCTCATATTGCCCATGGTACTATGTAAAACCTTGTCCGACGTCTATTAAGTCACTGCTCTGTCTAAGTCTTCAAAGTGGTTTTTGACTGAGGGAAGAAAAGGAGCAAGGAGAAAAGGAGATTTCAGCAGTCTATTGGACCCATATTTGGTCTTGCTTCTGCCCAAAGTGGTTTCGGAGAAAATCATTAAGGTATACATTTTTTGAAAAGTGAACCAATTGGTGTTATTGAACATGTAGGTCTAATATTGATGCTTGGCTTTTGTAACTTTGCAATGATGATGGCAGTGCATTAAATTTAGCTCCATGATAAAATGATGGTCTCTGAAGAGGTAGGTGAAAGTGAGGGTGAGGATACCAGCAAGAGCATCGGAGAATGCGTTTCCTCCGTGGTAGAGGGCCACTTGCTGCTCTGTGCTGGGCTTGGTCTCCTCAGGCGCAGCCGTGAGTGCCGCCTGTGCCTTCGTCTTCATCCCCTCCTGCCCCCCACCGCTCGTGCTCGCCTGCATCCACTCAATTGCCTCTTTTTTCGTGCACACTCCTTCACTTGCCGACGACGGAAACTTATGATTTCCAATGCAGGAAAATAGAATTGGTGATGGAATTAAAACTAGAGTAATTTTTTGTTATATGCTGTGGGAGCAAGTGGAAAAATATGTAGCACTCGCATGAGTGGGAGATGAAAGTCTGTGGGTAGATAGACCGCACCCACACTTCAGTTCAATCGTCATGACCTCATCCACACTATTTGCACCTCTATAATAGCCTGTGCTCATGCCGAGCATAAATTTAGCGCTATATCGAAAAAGGCAAAGGTGGATTAGAGAGGTGAGTGAGGATGAGGAGATAGAGAGAGAAGGAAGGATTTGTGGATGAGGTCCTTGTACCAATCCAACCGGTGGCAGGTCCGCGAAAAGAGCCTCCAGGAACTCTGGGTCCATCTGCTCCCGTGACGGCTCCTGCATTTTGCATTTCATTTGTTTTCCAAAAATCATGCAAGGTTAAACCATATTTGAAATCATGAAAAAGGCTCCAACTAACGAACCGATTGGGATAGGTTGTTGCGAATGTTGCCCAGGTCCATGTCCATGAAGGTCAGGAAGTCGTTGAAGTCTTGACTGCAACTAAAAACAGCTATCTTTGCGACAGGTGCAATAAGATCTGCGCAGCACCATGGCAATTTTTCTCGTTCAGGAATGAAAGGAAACCCATTGATAGGTCGCGACGGGCCGGCAGAGTAGCCACTGTTCAATCCGGCGCCCATTCTAAAAAAAATATATTTTTCCTTTTTTAAAAATATAGGGAAGATATTTCTATATACTTTAAATGTTATTGAACGAAATAAGCAGAAAAAATATCCTCTGGCTGCAAAGAACAACAAATTTTGAGCTAATTTTTGCAAAACTCACGATGAATATACAGCAGTAATATTTTTAGGAAGAACGGAAATTTGGCAAATTTTTGGAAAAAAGTGACACGGAACTTTCAGATTACCGATCCATTGGCGCAGGCTGAGGGACGTTCCACTCCACGCGTTTGCCGGACATGCTGCTCAATGGGTCTGCAATTCTCGCCATTATTTTCCATCACGTAGATCAGCACTGATCTTTCACTCAGCTCAGACGCTCAGCTCGACGCAAATGATTCTAGCACGCAAAACAGAGGAGGAATGGAAGAAACTAGAACGTTTAAACTATAGAATCGCAAAAAATAGTTCGCTATCATCATCCTAAACTAGCATTTAAAAAGCAAGGAAGCAGAGGAAGCGACAGGGGTATGGGGCTTAACCGGTGGTCTCCTGCTTGACACAGCATTTGGCCTGAGGCTTTTGCTGGCGTCGACTCTCCTCCAGAAAAGCCATCAGCTCTTGCACCAGTCCTTCCGAGCTCTCACTCGTCTCTAACACACCCTCACCCTCACTCCACTACCATTCACACACCTACTCTATGCCCAAACTCACTCACAGCACTCACTCTCTCTGCTTCCAAAGCAGGACGCATTTTGTCAATTCCAGCACATTTAAGCTAACAATTTTTTTTTTTTGGGTTTTTTGTGGGGGGGGGGGGGGGGGGGGGGGGGGGGGGTCCTTTGTTCCCCCCCCCCCCCCCCTGGTCGTTTTTTTCTTTTCTTTTTGGGTTGTTGGTTTGTGGCGTTTGTAGTTTTTTTTCAATGCTGCAACGAATGGCAAGGATGGTGAGAAAGCAGAAGGCCTACGCGAGGCTGGCCGCAAAGGACCCAGAATTGCCCGCCAATATGAAATCCACTGCTACATTTCTCCCCTCAGCAAACTCTACTATCTCAATCTTAGAAACCAAAGAGAGCTAAATCCTATGCTCACAAAGCCAAAGCAATAGAATCCTCAAGCTAATGCATTAGCAAATAAAAAGCCAATCTGGGCAATGAATAAGTAACCAAAAAGGCTGAGAGCGGTGCCAAAAATGGCCAAAGCGAAGCCCAATGGGCTGAACCAAATGACAGATGAAAGACAAGGTGCCTGATCACATCTCGTATACCAAAGACTCTTAGAATGAGTGAAAAAAAAGAAAGAAAGTGGGTGCATGTGAGGCAAAAGTGTGATGAGGGATGCGAAGGGATGGGAATGGGAGGTTCCCTATTCTCAACAGCTCCTCCATCACCTCCACTCTCTATCCGCACCCCTCCACGCCCATCCTCCTCACTCCCCCTCCCCTTCCCCTCTCTGGCTGGCCAGCCACGTAATGGGGAGAGCGGGATTGACACACTCTTGGCAGGGGCAAAAGGCACTCCTGCCGTGTGCGCCCGTATCATGCTTTGGCCAGTCCAGAGAAGTGAATGGGGCTGGGTTGGAGAATTGAGGGAGTAGAGAAGGCTTAGACATGAGAACAAATGAATGGATGACCTGAGACTTGCTAGCTGGGCCAAAGTGGGGATACAAAGAAGGCAATTAGGTGTGGGGTCGGCCTTGGACTAGACGGTGCACCTGTGACAGCTCTGGCAGCTCTGCTTGCTCGCTCGACTCTGCCCCGACCCCCTGGCCACCATCACTGGCACCCGTCACCGGCTCGTCCCCCTCCCCGCCCAGCTCCAGGTTCACCAGCTTCCGAGTTGGGTACTTGTGGATGGTGCCTTTGATGTCGCGGGCATAGACGGTGCGTATGGCGTTGTCAGGGCCGGAGTTGAGGCTGGTGATGCGCAGCAGCCGCCAGTCGCCTCACTTGCTCTTGTCGTCGAAGAGCACCAGGTTGCCGACCCTCCACTGCACTCGCCCCTTCCTCCCCTTCCTCCTTGCGTCCCGCTCCCGCAGGTAGTCCAGGTACTCGCACGTCCATCGCCCCTTGGCCTCCTCTAGAGCTTGTACTTGAAGATGTAGGTGCCAGTGGAGGGCCTTGGCCTGATTGGTGATTGGAGGCGGGTGTGGCTGAAGGAGAGGCTTGAGTGTAGGATGGAGCAGGTTGGAAGGTTGGAGTGGAGTGAGGTCCTTGAGGTCGTTGCTGGTGGAAGTGAGCGGGCGATCATTGAAGATGGCGGTGAGATGTGCCAGCAGGGTGCAGAGCTCCTCCTCTCCTAGGCATCGATTCCAGGCCAGCACTCGCAGTGCCTCCTTTGCAGCTCTCACCAGTTGCTCTGCGCTGCCTTGTTCCCAGGGTGCTTTGATGGAGCCAAAGTGGAAGCTGAACTTGCAGAGGCCGTCGCCTCCCAGCAGATCCCTAAGCTCCCTTTCCAACAGGCCAGCTGCCCCCATGAAGGCTGTGCTGTTGTCGATGTAGATCTGCCCAGCTGAGATCCCCCGAAGACTCCAAAGACGATAGAAGGCATGGACGATGGCTGTGGCGGAGTAGTATCTGAGTAGCTCCAGGTGGACGCAGCGTGTTGTGTTGCAGATGCAGATGAGAACCCATTGCTTGAGCCTGGCCCCTTTCTCATAGATGTCCATGGGGCCAAACTGATCAGCCGTGAATGAGGTGAAGGGTGGATGTTGGATGAGTAGACGCGAGCATGGCAGCTGTCCTGGTTGAGGTGGTGGATGGGAGCGGGCCTTGGCCTGCTTGCACTGGAAGCACTTGCTGCAGACGGCCTTGGTCTCCCGACGTCCGTGTGGCGTCCAGAACTGGTCCCTGAAGGCGCTGAGAGTGTAGTTGACCCCGGCGTGGGCCAGCTTTTTGTGGTAGTCCCATAGCAGCAGTCGAGTGAGCCAGTGGTTGGGTAGGAGGATGGGGTCTGGATGGGTGAGGTTCTGGAGGCGTCCGCGTGCCCGGATGATGCCGTCCCCGCCGCGGTAGGCATTGTAGGAGTCCAGCTGGGCCTGGGAGAGCTCGGCCTGGAGGCTGACAATGACCAGTTTCTCCGCCTGCTCTGCCTCTCCACTCGAAATCTGCCCCAAGCCTCCTCCTCTGCCCCACCCTCGCATTCTGGCAATCATGCGGATGAGAAATGAGTAGCTTTTGACATTGCTTTCCAAGAAGAGCTCCAGTACATTTACCGTGGGCCTTTGCGCCTCTTTTGCTCCTTTTTCTTTTTCTTTTTGTGCCTCTTTTGTGGACCCTTTGGTCTCTTCTGTGGGCTCTTTGGCCTCTTTAGTGGGCTCTCTGGCCTCTTTTGTGGGCATGATTTTGGGCGCTCCCTTCTGGAGCCCCTTCTTTTTCTTCTTCTTGGGGAGGCTGTTGGAGTTCTTGGAGTTGGTGCCTGTGAAGGTGATGAAGCCACACTGCCCCGCCTCCCCCTCTCCCGTGCTCTCCTTGCCGACCAGCAGGCTCCTGGGCGTCCCCTGCTCCAGCTCTCCTGTCAGCTCTGTCAGCTTGGCCGCCTCGTCTGGCCAGGCCTCCACCGCTCCTCCCAGCCAACTGGGCCCCATGTAGAAGAGGTGTTGAGGATGGAGGTCTTGAGCAGAGACAGGCCTTGTCGCGAAGTCGGCAGGATTCTCAGCGGTGCGGATGTAGTGTATGTTGGCCTTGCTCAGGTACCCCAGCAACTCGTCCACTCTCCGCCGCTTGTATGGCCGGCTCAGCTGCTCGCTCCGCTTGATCCACCAATAGACCACTTGACTGTCCGTGAAAAGGTGGAGAGCTTGAACTTGTAGGTGTCCTTGCAGGAGCCCCCGTAGCCTGTCTGCTGCTCTCGCTCCCGCCAGAGCGCCCCAGAGCTCCGCCCTTGGCACCGTCGTGTGCGTTGAGGAGTTGCGGCTGATGAGACTGCTTTTGGAGTAGAGGAAGTCGATGGCCTCGCCCTGCTTGACATAGATGACGAAGCCGAAGGCGACGTTGCTCGCGTCCGTGCAGACCACAAAGTCCACGGGCTCCTTCTGCTCCAGCTTGAGCTTCCTCTCGAACTCCCGCTCGCCCAGCCCTGCCATCTCCTTCACCAGTGTCGCAAACTCTTTCCCTCTCTCCTTTTCCACCTTTTCCTCCCAGCTGGCCAGATGCAAGGCGTGTCGCTGGAAGAAGAGCTTGGACTGCAGGAGGATGGGTGTGAGGTGTCCATAGGTGTCGTAGACGCGGGCGGTGCAGGAGAGCACGTCGCGCTTACTGAACTCCGTCTGGGCCAGGTACTTGTCGAGCTTGGGCGGGACGATGCGCAGACCGTCGCTCTTCAACCCCCATACGAGGCCTAGGGCTCTGATCTCCTCCCCCTCATGCTTGAACTTGTGCAGCTGCTGCAGGGCTAGGGTGCTTGAGGCGTACTCGCGCAGCTCCATAGCGGCCTGGGCAAAGATGGTGCGGTAGTCCATGGCCTTGGTCTTGCCCTCCTCCTTGCTGTCGGCGACCCCGAGGACGTTGTCCATGTAGGTGGCGTTGGGGATGGAGTGGATGTCCTTGGCCGCGATGCCGTAGCTCACCTTCCCCGCCTCCTGTCACTCTGCCTCCGCCTCTGCCAGGTACTTGATGCACGCCAGCAGCACCCACGGACTCGCCGTCGACCCCATGATGAGACTGGTGAAGCGAAAGACTTGAAAGTTGGAGGAGGAGAGATCCTGGCTGATGTCCTTGGGGAGGATGATGCGGACGGCGTCGCGGTCGCAGTCCTTGATGCGGATCTGGTAGAACGCCTTCTTCATGTCCGCCAGGAACATGTGCTTGTACACCCGCAGGCGTAGCTGTAGGCTGAGTAGGTTGGTGAGCATGTCCGGGCCCATCTCCAGCAGATCGTTCAGGCTGCACCCGCTGGCCCCCTTGGCGCTGGCGTTGACGACAGGTTGGATCTTGGTCGTAGCGGAGTCCTCCTTGGCCATGCGGAAGTGGCTGAGGTGATGCACCAGGGCCCCCATCGGCGCCGCTTCTTTCACCTCCTCCAGGAACCCGTTCTCCAGGTGTTTGTCAAACTCCTGGTAGTACTCTCTCCTCTCCTCCTGGCTCATCTTGTCATGGGCTTTCTTGGTCCTAGCAAAGGTGGCACGGAAGTCGCTGGTGAGTGCGGAGGCGTCGTCCTTGAAGGGCAGGCGAACGATGAACCGCCCGTCCTTGTCTCTGCGCAGGTTCCCGTACAGCTCCAGCATCCTCTTGTCCACCTCTTTGCTGTCAAAGGCGAGATGTCCAGGCTCGTCAGCCCGCTGACCGCGTCCGCCAGGTTCTCATCCTCCGTCTGAGCAAAGCAGCTGATGTGCTGTCCGCAGGCGCAGCTGCTGGTGGCCTTGTAGTCCCCGTCCTCCAGGCGCCCCTTGAGGATTGCCCCGAAGGGCGAGTGGACCACCGAGAGGCTACTGCTGAGTGCTCGCGTCTCCGCCGCTGCTGGCCCCGTTATCTCCTCCAGGTAGTTGGCGCTGAGCAGCACGTCCACCTTGAGCTCCGATGCCATTGCAGGGGGGCTGTTGGTGAAGGTGAGCTTCTTGCAGTTGCCGTTGGTGAGCTTGTAGCCGCCAACGTAGAGGGTGCCCGTGACCACCGGCGTAGTGTGGGCCTTGAAGCTGAGTCGGTTCCCGTCCGTATGCCGCAGCTCCAGCTCCACCTCGCAGGTCTTCCGCCTCCTTTTCTCCTCCGTCTGGCTGGTGCTTACGTTCACGAAGAACTATGGGCCCTGCTTGAGGTTGAGCTCCTTGGCGACGTTGCCATCGATCCAGCTGACATCCAAACACCCGTCCAGCAGCACCACCAGCTCCTTCACCTCCTTCCCCGCTGGGTTGTAGGCGTAGGACTTGAAGTAGGGCAGGACTGTGATCTCGCTGTTGTTGCTGGCCTTCCCGCTGCACGCCGTTGCGTTGCTGGTGGCCTCCTTGTCCGCCGGCTGCTCCTTCTCCTCCCTGTCCTCATGCAGGCTCGTGTGGTGCTTCTTGCCGCACTTCTTGCACTTGGAGTTGCTCTTGCACTCTCTGACTTGATGCTTGGATGAGAGGCAGTTGTAGCAGAGCCGCAGCTCCTCCGCCTGCTTCCGCCTCATCTTCGGGTCCTTGTACTGGTTGCAGTTGTAGGCCCAATGCTCCTTCTGGCAGTAGAGGCAGGCGTTCTTGGCGCTCTTCCCGCTGCCTCCCGCCTCCTCCTTCTTCTTGCCCTTGCCGTCCTGCTTTTCCCCTCTGCCTTCCTCCCCACCCGCTGTGAGAAAGGAGACGTGTGAGTAGGGTTGTGAGGGGCTGGGACTGGGCTGCTGCATCATGCCCTTGGCTCCCTTGCCCTTCCCGCTGCCGGTGTCCTTGTCCTCCTTGTGCGGCTGGGGCCCAGCGATCTGGATCTCCATATGCAGCCATTTCAGGTACTCCTCCATGGGTGGTGTGGGGAGGAGCCGTTGCTCCAGCCGATGTCGCCGTAGCCGCTGCTGGTAGGAGTAGGGAAGGCATGGGATGAGCTGGTAGACGACCTCGTTCAGGTCCCTGGTGCCCTGGCGCTTCAGCTCGGCCACGATCACCACCACCTGTTCCTTGAAGTGGCACAGGCTGGGGAGCTTCTGGTAGAGGACGGACTTGCAGGCGTCCGCGTCCCCGTACGTTTCTTCCAGGATCCTGTCCGCTTCCACCCAGGCCCCTGGGTCCGCTGAGCTGAGATGGGCGATCTTGGTGAGGGCGGAGCCTTGGAGGGCACTGAGGAGGTAGTGGAACTTGACGTTGTCGTTGAGGTTGGGGTGGTCCACGATCAGGTACTGGAACTCCTCCCTCCAGCGCCTGTACTTGCTCAGGTCCTTCCCGTCGAAGGGCGTGAGGTTGGGTGTGAGCTTGGTGAGCTTGGGGCGGGAGAGGTTCTTGCGGCTGCCGTAGCAGTGCTGAGACCTGATTGTATCGCTAAGTACTTGAATGAGTGGACAGAGCGCATCTGCTAGCTCGTTTGCTGCAGAGGGCGCTGGTGCAGGTGGTGGAGGGTGCCGTGGTTGGTGTGGGGCCTCCTGGCGGGCGGTGCCAAAGCTGGCGAAGCTGCTGTCCAGGCTGGGGAGACCGGCCGCGCGCCACTCCTCCCGCGCCTCCTCCAGCTCCCGCTCGGCCTGCAGCCGTCGCTGCCTGGCCACCTTTGCCCTTCCCTCTGCTCGCCCTCCTACCACGCCCCCCATCACCAGGGGTCCACCCTGCTGTCCTTGCTCTCCTGCTTCTTGAAGAGGAACTTGAGGCGGCGGCAGCTGATGCCGCTCCTCCTCGCCCCCGTCGCGGTGTCCCCCATCGGGCTCATCGCGATGGGCAGGCCCAGCTCCATTTTCCTCCTCCTCTTCTCCTTCTTCGCTCTCCTCTTCGCTCTCCCCCACCAGCTCGTCTCCTTCCTCTGCTTCCCACCTGGCCTGAGTATGGTGAAGGTGGAGAACCGGTTGGTAGTTGACGCGGAACCCCTCCTCCTCCTCCCAGATGCCAAGGGCTGTGAGCTGGGTGCAAAGGCTGTGCACGTAGGTGCCGTTGTCGTCCAGGCATGTGTGGCAGGTGATCCTTGGGTGGGCCCGGTGTGCCTCCACCGCCGCGTTGGTGGCCTCCAGGAGGGCGTTCCAGACATCCACGCTGGCGGAGCCCGGGGGCGTGAAGGCGTCGTCGAAGCTGCGGCAACAGACAGTGGTGCCACAGTTGTGGCAGAGAACCTTGTTGGCGCTGTGTCGGTGATCCCGTCACCAGTTGCCCAGCTTGCAAGCCAGGTCGCAGTTGCCGCAGTACTGGTAGGCGCTGTGGGGCTGGACGTTGTCGGCCATCTTCTTCTGGTACTTGAGCTTCAGCCCTTATGAGGGCCTTTGGGGGAACTTTGTTTCTGAAGCCCTAAGGAGGGCTGTTGATGGGGGAGGCTTTGAGTACCTACTTCTAGGCACTGGGGGGTGTTTGGGAAGGGATTGCGCGCGGTGACATCACCCTCCAAGAAGCTTCTGGAAGGACGGGCGGGAAAAAGTGGGAGTGCCTTTTGCGAAAGGAAATCGCTAGAGGCGGGGTTGGGAGGTCGAAAGGTGAGGGATGAGGAGAGAGAGGATGGACTGGAAGCTGTCGATGCCGCAGGAGACGCCCTTGTAGCCACTGCCACCAGTGTCGTCGCTGTTGCAGGCCTCTGAGTCCAACTTGAGCATGTACTTGTCACTGGAGTGGGTGTGGAAGGCGCTGAAGATGCTCCGCCGGGCCGTTGCTCCACTGGAACTCACCAGGCACCACAAAAGACCCCACAAAAGGCTCAAAGCACACACCGCAAAGAAATGGTGATCTAGGCCCGGGATGGCTCTAGAATCACCACCAACGCTTCCCGAAGCTGGAGAGTGGATGGAAGGATGAGGGCAAGGTGTAGGAGGTGACTGGAGCCATTGCTGAAGCCGCCGTCCTTGTACTTGCCGCCGCTGCCGTCGCAGATGGCGGTGAAGCGGTGCCTGATGCCCTGGTTGGAGTCCACGTTCTAGTCCTCCCAGCAGAAGACTTTGGACGGCTCCATGTGGGATTGCGTTGTGGTTTGATGAGCGATTTAGCCAAGTAGTTTTTTTTCGATGCTGCAACGAATGGCAAGGACGGTGAAAAAGCAGAAGCCCTACGCAAGGCTGGCCGCGAGGGACCAAAAATTGCCCGCCAATACGAAATCCACTGCTACAGCAAGTTTTATGTTTTTGTCATTTCGAAATTGACAGTTCGAATTCGAAATTTCAGTTACTTTTAAAGGCAGAGTCAAGAAGAAGCTGGTGAAAAGTTAGGTCTGCGCGATTCATGCTCCTCTCGGAAAACGCCTTTTAAAAGGAAAGAATAGGATATTGGAACCTGCTGGATGGCTTCCAGTGAGGCGCTAGCGCCAGGAACGCTGAGGAGCTGGCTGACGTTGGGCGCGGATGCAGGAAAGAGGCCGTCCTGTCGAACCTTCTTCGAGGAACTCGGGCCCTGAATCAGAAACCCTCCTCAGCCTCCAATCAACGCTGAGCCTTGGCTGACCTCATCGTCCTCGATGGCGAGCATATTGTAGCGCTTGGGGATGCGTTTGCTGCCGCCGGGACCGACGACGTTGACGAGGAATTGGATGAGCTTGTTCACGATCTGCTGCTGCTTCACGTGCGAGGTTCGCATCTGACTCAGCTCCCGCCACAGCGTATTATTCTCCCTACATTGCATCAAAGATTTGAGAGGCTTTGCCAATTTTCAGTTTAGTTTTGAAAAATTTAGTTTCAGTTTTCAAAAAACTAGCTGTTCTGCGACAATTACACAATTTCCATCCATGCATTGGTATGTATCACGAAGCCTTGTGACATTTCATGATACATTAAATAAACTTTTTCAATAATTTTACGAAATCATATTATAACAATGATGCTGAAGAAGTTTCAAAACCAGTTAAATAACAATTGGAATCTTTAATCTCTAAAATTGCTAATTTACTAAATTTTGAACAATTTATTAATTTTTTTCAATTAATTAGCCACAAAAAAGCACTTCTTAAGCTGGGCGAGCTTGGAGTCCCAGTCGGTCTGGCGCTCTCGGAGGCGCTTGATTTCGGCCAGTACGTTCTCCAGGCCTTTGGGACTAGCGCCACTGGCCAGCTCCTTCGTCTCCTTCTCCTGCGCATAGCGACCGCCCGTCCCACCCTGGCTCGTCTGCTTACGCTGCAAAGCACCTCTCTTTAGCTCCACCTTTTCAAACTTGCATGGTGTCGCTGTTTTAAAGTTCCATTATTCTTTAAAATGCTGCCCAAATTCAACTTTGGATACACTTTCAAATCATCCTTTTACTGTAACTCTTCTGATAACCGAACAAAAACTGATTGCAATTTGGGCAATTTTTCACTCTCAGTAGATTTACTCCAGCCTAAGTGTAAACCAAAGCCTAAATTTACTGATAGTATAAAATAGCCGTAATCTGTTAGTTCTGAGAGGCTTTGTTAGTTTTGAGATGCTAGTGATTTTAAAGGAGGATCCTGTTGGCTTATTAACAGGAACTTTTCATGTTTTTTGCTTTGAACAAGGTTTCAGGATTTATATCCATTTAGCAATCGATATCGTTCACAGTGCATGCTGTGGATGCAAAAGTTTAATGTAGACAATATTTTGGACTAGACAAAGTATGTTTTCGTCAGTTCTATATTAACTGCCGTGGAAGCTATTCGTTTTAAAAGAGCTGGGAAATTAATCTAACGAATGTACGCTACTAAAGCTGCTACTAAAATTAGCCTAAGGGTAGATGAGGCTTCTAATAGAACCCTGGGAGACGTCTTTATCTCAAGCCTCAGTCAAAGTATGAGTCAAAGGCTTGAGAATAAGCCCTCTACTCATTCGGCTAGCCTTAGATTAAAGAAGCGAAAGCAGTCAGAATATGTAAACAAAGAAGGAACCTTGATGTATTGCAGAAGCTCTGGATGGCCCTGTACAAAGTAGGAGTGCTGGAATTCCAGGTGTTCCTGGTCACTCTGTGCCCGGTTCAGACCCGTCTTCTCCAGCGGGGTCACCTTTCGAAAGCCGTCTGAAAAAATCTCTCCCTTTCACCAAAACATTTCCCATCAATAGCCCAAGAGATGAGCATGTGTGATCAGCGGAAATTAAATCTGAGGCAACCATAATCGACATTAAACTAGGCTCAAGAAAACAGACGTATTTTTGAGAAAGTGACAAAATTTTGCCTTATTTTGACAAGATGTTTGCACTCTCTTTACAAATTATGTTCTTTTGATGCTGAAAGGAAGAATCTGGGACTTCTCCTTACACATGTTGAGCTGTCGAACGAAGCTAGAGAGGTTGTTGTGCTTGAAGTAGAGGGGGAGGACTTCCTTGCTGAAGCGCAGGGGGTCGTCGATGTGAAAGCTGAAGCCAGACTGAAAAGTGATCGCATTTGTGCCAATTGATGTGGGTTAGTTTAGCCCAACATTGTCCCAGCGAATAGCCGTCTTGAAGTTCTCATCATCCAGGATGTTCCACACCTGTCAAGGCATCCTGGTTTCTCAGAGAAAGATTTTTCGTTTTCTAAGACTTTTTTACGCATAATTAGACGCCAAATTTAATACCGATGACTCTAATTACTAATTAATTTTAATCCAGTTTTAATTTTAGTTTTTCTAACCTAATTGATACCATTTTTTCATTGAAAAAGTTATAAACTTAAATTGGTGTCAAAATGCGAAACAGAAGGAAGCTGAGAGCGTACCTTGACGAGGAAGTTGGGTATATTGACCTCAGTGAGGACGCGAGCATCGCTGGGCATTCTCACCCCGATTCCTCTCCTGCCACCCATTCGCTTTTTCAGCTCTGAGCTCCCAAAAGAAAGGGGCAAGGGGCCATGCCGCGTCTAAAAAGTCCCCCTCAATCAGTCGGAGACTTGAGTCATAGGTGTAGCTAGCTAAATGGGAAGAGGACTTTGTGCGCTAGTGCCGTGGTTGGCAAGGGCGCACTTCAGGAGGTACGCACTTGCTCCCACTCTCAGCTGCTAGGCCACAGTAGGCCCTCATGGGCGGTGCAAGAGATGCGCGAGTTTAAAGTGAGAAGAGGATTCTGGAAACTTCCAGAACATTCTAGAAAGGTCCAGAAGGTTGCCCTGAGACGTCTGCTGCAGGTTTTGCAGAGGAATTGGAAAAAAATTTATGTATCAATGATTTAAACAAGTAGGCACGAATATGGCTTCTAAAAACAAAAAAGGAATTCGCTGATCTGCAGTTACCGAAGGCCGAGATGGTAGCTTTGTCAAGGGAGATTTGGAGATTTGATCCCGGGGCAGGTGGCCTTGCGTGAGAGGAGAAGGTGTGCCTAAAGTTAATTACTCCTCGCCTTGGTGTCGGCTGCAGACCCTAACCTGCGTCCTCTACTCACAAAGGCCTTCTGCCCCTAGTCAACACCCCCTTCACGCCATAATTATCTTCCGTTTTAGCATCGGCTTCTCATTAAGATGTTCTGGAACATTCCAATCCAGTTTGATAAAGGTCTCAGTCATCATCCAGTCCCAGTCCCCTGCCCTGTAGCAGCGCCCCTCCAGTGCTGCTGATTTTGTGCCTCCTACCAGCCCATTTGCATTCTGATTTTGTTGACGATGCCATACAGACTACCAAGTGCTTGTGCAGATAAAGAATGAAATAAAGACCACTTAGGGTGCAAAAGTAGTTCATAAAATGATGCAATAGTTCCACGAAATCTGCAAAATATATATCTGATACCATCGGCAAGCCAAATGTGAGTCTCTTTTCTCCAAAATTTCCAATTGCATCGAGTAAAAAGTCAAGGAAATACAATTTCTAGTAGTGCAATCTGCTGCTTGGACAGTTGCATTTTGTTTTTGGCGCGCAGTTCAGTGTCTCTTTCCATGCGCGCCCAAAAACAAAATGCAGATGACGCAGCAGATTGCACTACTAGAAATTGTATTTCCTTGACTTTTTACTCGATGCAATTGGAAATTTTGGAGAAAAGAGACTCACATTTGGCTTGCCGATGGTACCAGATATTTCTTCCACTTTTAATGTAGTATAAAATGTACAAATACAAATTTGATTTTGTTGGTTTTATATTTAGATAAGATTTTATTAGATTAACAAATAAAAAATGAATGAAAAATAAGGTTTTTTTAAAAAATTTAACACAAAGAAGAGTTTCGAAATTGAAAAATACAATGCACATTTACTGGCAAAATAACTAATTTTTGAGAAATTTTCATTGGCAACACTCAGAGCAATCTATTTTTGGGAGAAAAAAGCCTTTCATTTGGCCTGCCGATGATACCATTTTCTCAACTTTAAATACACCAAAATTAAAATGAGAGTGTAAGAAGGATTCGAAACAGCCAGTTTCATCCAGCTGAATAATCGCTTAGACCACTACACCACTGGTGCACATAGCTCCTTAGTTTAACTGATGAGTTATGAATAAACAAATAATGCACGGAGCACAGGGACCCAGGGAGGGGGGCGGGGGGGATGAAATGAATACCTACTATCGTCCATTGAATAGATGCGGAGGAAGAGAAGATGGAGGAGGAGTTCGGACAAATGGTTTTTAGTGGTGTTGGGGGGGGGGGGAAGTTGGTTGTTTGGTGTGGTGTTGTTGTTTTGTTTTTTTTTTGTTGGGCTCCCCCCCGTTTTTTGTTTTTCCTGCCCCTGTTTTTCTTTTTTTTGGGGTTGGTCCTCTTCCGCGGAGCGGCCCTTCGGGCCGCTCCGCGGTCAAAAAGTCGAGCAAATGGAGCTTCCTGTGAGGAGCAAGAGCCTTATCAAAATTAAGATCTAGCAATAACCCTCAAAACGTACACCTGGGTCGAAAAGAGGGGCTGGGCGCTGACGGTCGCTGCGCTCCCTCGCGCCAGCCCAATGCAAGCCTTTCGAGCCTTTCAAATTTCGCAATCCTTACTAAAAGATAAGGTGAGAAGCGTCAGTAGCATTATCGATGAGATGAGAATGGTGTGTTAACTTTGTACTGCAATACATACCTGCGATTACTCAAGACTTTGAATGGCTCGCTGTCTGAGATGTTTTTTTCAAAACGGAAAAGAAAAAGAGCAAAGAAAGAGAGCGTGGAAGAGTCAATGAAGAAAGGTCTTAGTTGTCCTCTTCTATGGGCGTCTTCCTCAGCGCTTTGACTTTGCGGGTTTGCAAGCGCTTTAGGTCTTGCTTGCCGACGTGTACTCGGCCCAGCTTGCTTCCGAAGACATCCTGCAATGGTTCCTCATTTTTCTGCTTTTCGGAAAATAATCAAGGGTAAATATGAAGCAGAAGAGAAAATTACGTTTTCGACCTCAATTTGCATTGTCGAAACAGTCTATGCAATTGAAACAAGCCGATTGAGATTGTGTCATCTTTCGGAATTGACACTCTGTCAGAAATTGTAATCGATTAAAAAGCCAACCTAAGTCCATTCTCTTCTCTGCCTTCTCTTTAAAGACAAAGGGAGGAAGAAGAGGAACCTCGGAGATGTTCTTGCGGGGCTTGAGGCTCTTGAGGACCTTGGGCTGTTTGCGGGCCAATCGATAGAGGTCGTCGGTGGCCAGCTTATGTCGACGTAGACGCAGATCCAGTCTTGGGCCCACCTCTGCCAGCTCTACGCGTGGCAGACGGCTGCCAGAGGCCTTCAGCGCTATCCGGTACACCCTCAACCTATTCTCAGTCAAAGGCACACTGCAGGTGGAGTGAAATCTCAAGCTAGGAGAACAGCTCAATTTTGGATGACAGATATTCTGCTGATGAGGTAGATAAGGTTGATTTGCTGCATTCGAGTACGCCAACAAATAATGGGTGCCTTTCTATTTAGATATTTCCAGACGTCAGCTTTATACTCAGATAAACATTAGACAAGAATTACTCTATGCCCAAATCTCATTTTAGCTGGGAGTGTAAGCTAAACCAGCAGCGATACGAAAGCTCTAAGGAATAACTAGTAGCTGATCTTGCACCTAGCATGCTGAAAAAAATTAGCGCTAAAAAATTAGCGCTAAAAAAATTAGCGAAAATTAGCGAAAATTAGCGAAAAAAAATAGCTCTTCTCAATTTAAACTGAAATGAGGCCATAACATGAAAGCATGGGCAACTGAACGATTTGCGAGAGTAAGAGGAAACCGAAAAAGTAAGAAAAACCGCATGTGAATAATGCCCTTGATGAGAGTGAAGTTGATGAGTAGTTCCAGGCCTTTGAGGCGGACGGCGTCGGCTTTTTCCCCGCTCAAGAAATCTGTCAACAGACTTTGCAGTCGATTGTAAACCGGGTCCGTTTCGAACTCCTCGCCACTGCAAGTCAGTTGAGTGAACCTATTCGTATTTTTTTAACTTTTTTAAAAATTCTACACTAAACGAAGGCCCTAGTATTTGTTGGCCCCTTGAGAACGAAACATACACTTTCGAAATAAGTTAAAATATTGTTCCAAATTGCAATCATCTACAATGAGCTAGTGAGTCTGAAACCAAGACTTATCCACACAACTCGAAACGCTTGGTGGCTGTAAAATTTAGGTGTCAGAGATTTACTTCCCTAAAAATTATACAAGACCTCAATTTCTGCAATGCTCGGGACATTTTAGACAATTAACCTGAACACCAAACATGGCTTGGCGGCGGCGATGGGCTTGAGGTCTGGGAAAGCTTGGATGGGCACGGCGCTTTCCAGCCCCAACTCCAGCATGTCCAGCAGACTCCCATCAAAGAGGGGGCCGATGATGAGGTTGTGCGGGCGCTTCTTGGAGTGCTGGGTGAAGAGGAAGAGACTGGCGTCGTACTTGGCCGCAAACTTCTCCAGCCCCGTGGCGTCCTCGAACCCTTTGGCATTAACCTGAACACCAAACATGGCTTGGCGGCGGCGATGGGCTTGAGGTCTGGGAAAGCTTGGATGGGCACGGCGCTTTCCAGTCCCAACTCCAGCATGTCCAGCAGACTCCCATCAAAGAGGCGGCCGATGATGAGGTTGTGCGGGCGCTTCTTGGAGTGCTGGGTGAAGAGGAAGAGACTGGCGTCGTACTTGGCCACAAACTTCTCCAGCCCCATGGCGTCCTCGAACCCTTTGGCATTAACCTGAACACCAAACATGGCTTGGCGGCGGCGATGGGCTTGAGGTCTGGGAAAGCTTGGATGGGCACGGCGCTTTCCAGCCCCAACTCCAGCATGTCCAGCAGACTCCCATCAAAGAGGCGGCCGATGATGAGGTTGTGCGGGCGCTTCTTGGAGTGCTGGGCGAAGAGGAAGAGACTGGCGTCGTACTTGGCCGCAAACTTCTCCAGCCCCGTGGCGTCCTCGAACCCTTTGGCATTAACCTGAACACCAAACATGGCTTGGCGGCGGCGATGGGCTTGAGGTCTGGGAAAGCTTGGATGGGCCGGCGCTTTCCAGCCCCAACTCCAGCATGACCAGCAGACTACCATCAATGAGGCTGCCGTTGAGTGGTTTGAGCTGGGGGTACTTGGAGTGCTGGGCGAAGAGGAAGAGACTGGCGTCGTACTTGGCCGCAAACTTCTCCAGCCCCGTGGCGTCCTCGAACCCTTTGGCATTAACCTGAACACCAAACATGGCTTGGCGGCGGCGATGGGCTTGAGGTCTGGGAAAGCTTGGTAGGGCACGGCGCTTTCCAGCCCCAGCTCCAGCATGTCCAGCAGACTCCATCAAAGAGGCGGCCGATGATGAGGTTGTGCGGGCGCTTCTTGGAGTGCTGGGCGAAGAGGAAGAGACTGGCGTGTACTTGGCCGCAAACTTCTCCAGCCCCGTGGCGTCCTCGAACCCTTTGGCATTAACCTGAACACCAAACATGGCTTGGCGGCGGCGATGGGCTTAGGTTGGGAAAGCTTGGATGGGCACGGCGCTTTCCAGCCCCAACTCCAGCATGTCCAGCAGACTCCCATCAAAGAGGCGGCCGATGATGAGGTTGTGCGGGCGCTTCTTGGAGTGCTGGGCGAAGAGGAAGAGACTGGCGTGTCTTGGCCGCAAACTCTAGCGGCGACCTTATAACCTAAACCAAACATTGGGGGTGGAGTGAAGCTTTGCCCCCCCCCCCAGGGCCCTTCACTCCCCCCCCCACCCCCCCTCCTACCCCCAACACTGGGAAGCTTGGATGGGCGGCGCTTCAGCCCCCCCAGCAGAGCCCCACAAAGAGGCGGCCGGTGAGGTGCGGGGTCTAGGTGGGCGAAGAGAAGAGATGGCCGGACCCAGCGGGCCGAACCCTTGCATAACCTAACCAAACATGTTGGGGTGGTAGTTGAAAGCTTTGGCCGCCTCCAGCCCCACTCCAGCATGCCGCAGACTCCCTCAAAGAGGCGGCCGATGTGAGTGGCGCTCTTGGAGTGCTGGCGAAGAGGAAGAGACTGGCGCGTACTTGCCGCAAACTCTCCAGCCCCTGCGTCCTCGAACCCTTTGGCATTAACCTGAACACCAAACATGCTGGGGGGCGGGGTAGTGGAGTTGGGGGGAAGGAGAGAGGGGGGGGTCGGGCTCTTGAGCTGGCGAGAGAAGAGACTGGGCTTGGGAACTTCGCCGGCTCGAACCCTTTGATAACCTAACACAAACATGTTGGGGGAGTAAAGCTGGCGGCGCTTCAGCCACCCAGCGAGATCCCAAAAGAGGGGGGTGAGGGGTGAGTGGGAAGAGGAAGAATGACTTGAACTCCCAGCCCTGACCGACCTTGCATTAACCTAACACCAAACATGTTGGGGGAGGGAGCTAAGCTTTGGCGGGCACCCACCCAGCTGGCAGACTCCCAAAGAGGGGGGTAGGGGGGATGCTGGCGAAGAGAAGAGACTGCGCACTTGGCAAACTCCCAGCCCCTGGTCCTCGAACCCTTTGCATTAACCTGAACACCAAACATGGTTGGGGGGGATGGGTTGAGGTTGGGAAAGCTTGGATGGGCGGGTGATAGTGAGAAAAGAGGGGCGAGATAGGCGGGCGCTCTTGGAGGGGGAGGAAGAGGGCTGGGAACTCTCAGCCCCGGGGCTCGAACCCTTTGGCATTAACCTGAACACCAAACATGGGGGGGGGGTTAGGCTGGGAAAGCTGATGGACGGCGTTTCCAGCCCAACTCCAGCATGTCAGCAGCCATAAAGAGGCGGCCGATGATAGGTTGTCGGGCGCTCTTGAGTGTGGGAAGAGGAAGACGGCGCGATTGCGAACTTCTCAGCCCCGTGGCGTCCTGAACCCTTTGGCATTAACCTGAACACCAAACATGGCTTGGCGGCGGCGATGGGCTTGAGGTCTGGGAAAGCTGATGGGCACGGCGCTTTCAGCCCCAACTCAGCATGTCCAGCAGACTCCCATCAAAGAGGCGGCCGATGATGAGGTTGTGCGGGCGCTTCTTGGAGTGCTGGGCGAAGAGGAAGAGACTGGCGTCGTACTTGGCCGCAAACTTCTCCAGCCCCGTGGCGTCCTCGAACCCTTTGGCATTAACCTGAACACCAAACATGGCTTGGCGGCGGCGATGGGCTTGAGGTCTGGGAAAGCTTGGATGGGCACGGCGCTTTCCAGCCCCAACTCCAGCATGTCCAGCAGACTCCCATCAAAGAGGCGGCCGATGATGAGGTTGTGCGGGCGCTTCTTGGAGTGCTGGGCGAAGAGGAAGAGACTGGCGTCGTACTTGGCCGCAAACTTCTCCAGCCCCGTGGCGTCCTCGAACCCTTTGGCATTAACCTGAACACCAAACATGGCTTGGCGGCGGCGATGGGCTTGAGGTCTGGGAAAGCTTGGATGGGCACGGCGCTTTCCAGCCCCAACTCCAGCATGTCCAGCAGACTCCCATCAAAGAGGCGGCCGATGATGAGGTTGTGCGGGCGCTTCTTGGAGTGCTGGGCGAAGAGGAAGAGACTGGCGTCGTACTTGGCCGCAAACTTCTCCAGCCCCGTGGCGTCCTCGAACCCTTTGGCATTAACCTGAACACCAAACATGGCTTGGCGGCGGCGATGGGCTTGAGGTCTGGGAAAGCTTGGATGGGCACGGCGCTTTCCAGCCCCAACTCCAGCATGTCCAGCAGACTCCCATCAAAGAGGCGGCCGATGATGAGGTTGTGCGGGCGCTTCTTGGAGTGCTGGGCGAAGAGGAAGAGACTGGCGTCGTATTTGGCCGCAAACTTCTCCAGCCCCGTGGCGTCCTCGAAGGGGTAGAAGGGATTCTTACGCCGCAGCATCACCGCCTGCGCCTTTTTCAGCTGAAAAAGGCTGCTTTTTAGTTTTATTTTTGACGTAATTTTAAATTATATGAAATAATCAAATATACTGTAGTTTGCTGATGATTTGTTTCTCTACACCATAGGGGCCGCATATTTTTGGAAAAACGTGAATAAGCCAAATCAGGAAGTTATTCTCGGTAAACATTGAAGTCAGAGAGCTGAGAGAGCCTTTTAACATGTAATTAAGCTAGAGTTATACAAAACACGAATCCTAACTACTCCTAGGCCTCCTTTATTTTATTAATGCCTCAGCTATCCTATGGCCTGAGATCACAACTTCAATGGCCAATGGAATTAATTACAATCAATTTCCGAACTAAATCACTTTCGATCGATCGCGTCATTCCTGCAGTCATTACTTAATGGACAGCCTTTTTATTTATTTGAAAACCAGATGAAACATCAAAGGTTTGAGCAATGAAAGCGGGGAAAAGATTGCGGCAGTAGTGAAAGGACCTGATAGCAGTCCTTGAGGGCGGCGGTGACCAACTCTGAGGTGTGCCCGCCGCGGACGAACAGCGCCGTCTTGGCATTCTCCACCGTCTTCGGGGCCCGCTTCTCCAGGAAGCGATTGTGTCAATAGTAAAAGGACCTGATAGCAGTCCTTGAGGGCGGCGGTGACCAACTCTGAGGTGTGCCCGCCGCGGACGAACAGCGCCGTCTTGGCATTCTCCACCGTCTTCGGGGCCCGCTTCTCCAGGAAGCGATTGTGTCAATAGTAAAAGGACCTGATAGCAGTCCTTGAGGGCGGCGGTGACCAACTCTGAGGTGTGCCCGCCGCGGACGAACAGCGCCGTCTTGGCATTCTCCACCGTCTTCGGGGCCCGCTTCTCCAGGAAGCGATTGTGTCAATAGTAAAAGGACCTGATAGCAGTCCTTGAGGGCGGCGGTGACCAACTCTGAGGTGTGCCCGCCGCGGACGAACAGCGCCGTCTTGGCATTCTCCACCGTCTTCGGGGCCCGCTTCTCCAGGAAGCGATTGTGTCAATAGTAAAAGGACCTGATAGCAGTCCTTGAGGGCGGCGGTGACCAACTCTGAGGTGTGCCCGCCGCGGACGAACAGCGCCGTCTTGGCATTCTCCACCGTCTTCGGGGCCCGCTTCTCCAGGAAGCGATTGTGTCAATAGTAAAAGGACCTGATAGCAGTCCTTGAGGGCGGCGGTGACCAACTCTGAGGTGTGCCCGCCGCGGACGAACAGCGCCGTCTTGGCATTCTCCACCGTCTTCGGGGCCCGCTTCTCCAGGAAGCGATTGTGTCAATAGTAAAAGGACCTGATAGCAGTCCTTGAGGGCGGCGGTGACCAACTCTGAGGTGTGCCCGCCGCGGACGAACAGCGCCGTCTTGGCATTCTCCACCGTCTTCGGGGCCCGCTTCTCCAGGAAGCGATTGTGTCAATAGTAAAAGGACCTGATAGCAGTCCTTGAGGGCGGCGGTGACCAACTCTGAGGTGTGCCCGCCGCGGACGAACAGCGCCGTCTTGGCATTCTCCACCGTCTTCGGGGCCCGCTTCTCCAGGAAGCGATTGTGTCAATAGTAAAAGGACCTGATAGCAGTCCTTGAGGGCGGCGGTGACCAACTCTGAGGTGTGCCCGCCGCGGACGAACAGCGCCGTCTTGGCATTCTCCACCGTCTTCGGGGCCCGCTTCTCCAGGAAGCGATTGTGTCAATAGTAAAAGGACCTGATAGCAGTCCTTGAGGGCGGCGGTGACCAACTCTGAGGTGTGCCCGCCGCGGACGAACAGCGCCGTCTTGGCATTCTCCACCGTCTTCGGGGCCCGCTTCTCCAGGAAGCGATTGTGTCAATAGTAAAAGGACCTGATAGCAGTCCTTGAGGGCGGCGGTGACCAACTCTGAGGTGTGCCCGCCGCGGACGAACAGCGCCGTCTTGGCATTCTCCACCGTCTTCGGGGCCCGCTTCTCCAGGAAGCGATTGTGTCAATAGTAAAAGGACCTGATAGCAGTCCTTGAGGGCGGCGGTGACCAACTCTGAGGTGTGCCCGCCGCGGACGAACAGCGCCGTCTTGGCATTCTCCACCGTCTTCGGGGCCCGCTTCTCCAGGAAGCGATTGTGTCAATAGTAAAAGGACCTGATAGCAGTCCTTGAGGGCGGCGGTGACCAACTCTGAGGTGTGCCCGCCGCGGACGAACAGCGCCGTCTTGGCATTCTCCACCGTCTTCGGGGCCCGCTTCTCCAGGAAGCGATTGTGTCAATAGTAAAAGGACCTGATAGCAGTCCTTGAGGGCGGCGGTGACCAACTCTGAGGTGTGCCCGCCGCGGACGAACAGCGCCGTCTTGGCATTCTCCACCGTCTTCGGGGCCCGCTTCTCCAGGAAGCGATTGTGTCAATAGTAAAAGGACCTGATAGCAGTCCTTGAGGGCGGCGGTGACCAACTCTGAGGTGTGCCCGCCGCGGACGAACAGCGCCGTCTTGGCATTCTCCACCGTCTTCGGGGCCCGCTTCTCCAGGAAGCGATTGTGTCAATAGTAAAAGGACCTGATAGCAGTCCTTGAGGGCGGCGGTGACCAACTCTGAGGTGTGCCCGCCGCGGACGAACAGCGCCGTCTTGGCATTCTCCACCGTCTTCGGGGCCCGCTTCTCCAGGAAGCGATTGTGTCAATAGTAAAAGGACCTGATAGCAGTCCTTGAGGGCGGCGGTGACCAACTCTGAGGTGTGCCCGCCGCGGACGAACAGCGCCGTCTTGGCATTCTCCACCGTCTTCGGGGCCCGCTTCTCCAGGAAGCGATTGTGTCAATAGTAAAAGGACCTGATAGCAGTCCTTGAGGGCGGCGGTGACCAACTCTGAGGTGTGCCCGCCGCGGACGAACAGCGCCGTCTTGGCATTCTCCACCGTCTTCGGGGCCCGCTTCTCCAGGAAGCGATTGTGTCAATAGTAAAAGGACCTGATAGCAGTCCTTGAGGGCGGCGGTGACCAACTCTGAGGTGTGCCCGCCGCGGACGAACAGCGCCGTCTTGGCATTCTCCACCGTCTTCGGGGCCCGCTTCTCCAGGAAGCGATTGTGTCAATAGTAAAAGGACCTGATAGCAGTCCTTGAGGGCGGCGGTGACCAACTCTGAGGTGTGCCCGCCGCGGACGAACAGCGCCGTCTTGGCATTCTCCACCGTCTTCGGGGCCCGCTTCTCCAGGAAGCGATTGTGTCAATAGTAAAAGGACCTGATAGCAGTCCTTGAGGGCGGCGGTGACCAACTCTGAGGTGTGCCCGCCGCGGACGAACAGCGCCGTCTTGGCATTCTCCACCGTCTTCGGGGCCCGCTTCTCCAGGAAGCGATTGTGTCAATAGTAAAAGGACCTGATAGCAGTCCTTGAGGGCGGCGGTGACCAACTCTGAGGTGTGCCCGCCGCGGACGAACAGCGCCGTCTTGGCATTCTCCACCGTCTTCGGGGCCCGCTTCTCCAGGAACCGCTTGCCACGCCGCGTCTTTGGCTTACGGATCAGACTCGAGGTGGCACTTTTACCCATTCCCACTTCTTCCACTGCAATTGGCGAGTCTCTTGCCTGAGGGCTTCCTCATGGTTGTGGTTGATTCAATGGGTTCTTGGCACATTTGACCCAAACAACTGACCAAGACCATCGCTCAAAAAATTGTAAAATTTCAAACTGACTAACCGATTCGCTCAAAAAATTTTGCATTCTTATTTTAAGGACTAGTCTGAATTATCTAGAAGTATCTTGTTCTTCTAACCCCTAAAGAGCTCTAATTCTTTCTTTCTTCCAAAGAACTCAACGTCTCAACCCCTGCCAATGAAAGAACATTGCGTCAATGGCGGCATCTGCGCACTTGCCAATAGAGGTCGCATTGACTACGATAGGAGTGTGGTGGGCGCTGTGGGAGAGGGTGGAGAGTAAGTAGTGAGTGCGTGGATTAGCAGCTGCCCCCAGCGCCACTGCTGACGACATAGTCCAGGAGCTGGAGCCTACCCGAGAGCAAGATCTCTACCCAGAACTCATCCGCATACCCTGGTCACAGAGAGAGCCACTTCGCGCCTCCGAACCCTTTTTGCTCTTCCACCATTGCCTCATCGTAAGTTCCCCCTTTTCTCGCTGGGCAGGGCCTGACTTGTTTCAAGGTCACCATACCTCAACGCTTTGTGGCTCGTTTCACACCCGCTAGATTCACACTCATTCCTCACTTTGCTTGCCAAAACAGCTCATTACGATTAAAGTTTTGAGTAGATAGGGGTACGTATTAGGCTGATCTGTTGCTCTTGAGAAGGGTGAAGGGTAAAACAGGGTAAATAAGGCTAATATTGCCTATCAGAAAAATTCATCCGCTAAATTCCAAGTTCAATATCTAAACATTTCGTCTAAGTACTCAAATGGGTTGTAGAAGGAGAGTAAAGGTAGAAGAAGGTGTTGCAGGAGGAGTTCGTCATCATGAGTGATGCCGGAGGAGATGAAGGCGGGGCGCCGGTGGCGGCGGCGGCGGCGGCGGCGGCGGCGGGGGGACCCATGGACGTCCAGGAGGCCCTCAAGGAGGTCCTCCGCCAATCCCTCATCAGCGACGGCCTCGCCCGCGGTCTCCACGAGTCCGCCAAGGCCCTCGACAAGTAAGCTATTTACTCCCTTTTCATATCCTCTCTCCCTCTTTTCATCTCCTCCTACTACCTATTCCCAACTCCTCTTTGACTGCAGACGTGAGGCGCACTTCTGCGTGCTGGCGGAGAACTGCGATGAGCAGATGTACGTGAAGCTCGTGGAGGCCCTCTGCGGCGAGCACGACATTCCCCTCATCAAGGTACCATTCCACCAACCATCTTCTAGCAATTATATTCTTCATATTACACTCATCGCTTAGGAGGAATAAGGAGTTGAAAACATGTTTTCATTTTCTAATAAGTTGTGCCTGCACTGATGTGCTGTGTGTAGGTGAAGGACAACAAGAAGCTGGGCGAGTGGGTGGGCCTGTGCAAGATGGACAAGGAGGGCAACCCCCGCAAAGTCGTCAAGTGCTCTTGCTGCGTAGTCAAGGTTCCCTTTTTCATATTTTGTGAAAACTAATGTTTTCATTTAAAAACTCGTTTGGTAAAAATATTACAAGTAAAATATAATTAATTATATTTAATTTTTATATATTTTTTTAATAAACTATTTTTATATTTAAATTTATTTCATTCTGCTTCCAAAAAGAGAAATCATCGATATCACCAAAAAAGCGAGATCCTTTTTAGGACTACGGGAACGAGAACACGGCTGCCTACGAAGTGCTGCAGCAGTACTTCAACAGTCAGAAGAAGGGCTGAGCACCAACTCCAACCACTGCCAGCGCTCTATCCCCCTTCC
The DNA here is from genome assembly GCA_030248095.1 of Ptycholaimellus sp. GST1_10. Lineage (NCBI taxonomy): Eukaryota > Metazoa > Nematoda > Chromadorea > Chromadorida > Chromadoridae > Ptycholaimellus > Ptycholaimellus sp. GST1_10. The sequence continues at coordinate 36,446 of JASANA010003308.1, read as the reverse complement.
TTGGCAGTTTGCTCCAATTGTTGACGTTTGTTGTCCATGAGCCATTGCACTCTCCTCCTTCCCCTTCGTCTGGTTGCCTTTGGCTCTCCCTTGGCTCTCCAGCCCTTGCTTATCTGTCATCTGGGCTATTGTTGAAAAAGAGGAAAACTAACGAGCACTATCGCAAACAAGGTTTGCCAGCACAACAACATAAAGTCATAAAATATACTCTATTTGATAATTATGAAATCAAATGGTCTACAAACGCAGCCAAGAAATGTCGTCGTAGTTTGGTGCTGCTGGAAATCGACCGTGCAATTTCCGCTGTTCATCTGATCTGAGTCAACAAATAAATTGCACATTTGCATCCGTCCATCTCGCGTTCAAATTATTGAGCGTTGTCATAGCAGCAGAAGTCGCCCATTCTTCGTCAACCAATTTAGATTGTCCTTGACCCAGTCCAGCTTTGATACTTCTTCTTTTCTCCGCTATGGAAACAGAGCAGGAAAGCGAGACCCAAGCGGCAGAAGAAAAGGATGCCGACAGCGAGGTTTCACTCACATTCTTTTGCGCAGTTTTGTCCAGCATGCCTAAATTCCTTCGCGTTAGCTTAGCTCTGGCATGCTTGTACAAAAGGCGACGCCTTTTATGTCTTCTTAGTTTGCATCCATGAAACGGCGATTCCTTTTTAGTGTTGCTGGGTTTTTGTGCATACTGTATGTAAATTCAGCAAAGAGCAAAGCAGGCACATGTGGGCTGCGGATTATATTTATTCTCCTGTCCTCGATGCGAAGCTTTAGGCAGAAATATTTACTGAGCTCCCATCCATTATTCAAGGAAGCTTCTTCGAAATTATGTCCAAAAATGTTCGCTGGCTAATTAGCGAAGAGTCAGAGGATAGAAACATTCCTTCCCCGGAGCCTCTGCGCCATCAGCGGGTCGCCACTTTTCCAGCAAAATTTGGGCAAATTAATCGAATATTTGAAGGAAAAGACTGTAATTTTCAATTTTCAAAGATACGTTTCTAACTTATTCCTATTTTTTTCTCATAAGTTTTAGCATCACTCTCATAGGCATGAGCTTCTTTAGACAATTATTTTGGCGCTTCTGTAGGCAATTGTGGAGCGATTGATCTGGTGAAAAATTGTGGACAGAGTAAAGCTGGCAAATGTGCTGCAGACGATGGGTCGGGAGGGAGGAAGGGCGGTGGTGGAGCTGGGCCCGGTGGAGGGTAGGGCAAAGAACAAGATTCTCTGCTTAGACATTGGACGAGTGCCGGAGCCCTGGCATTTCCTCGCCCTTTCCTCCGCCGTCTTCTTCTTCTACCTCCTCTACGGCTACCTTCAGGCTAGGCTCACAGAAGAATCTACATCTACATGATGACGCATGAAAACATTAAGAAAAAAGTAAAACAAAGTTTTATAAAAAAATTTCCGAAATGGTCTATTAATTTTCTTTCCCTGCCAGTGTGAATGGGAGTTTTTGAAGGAGCTGCTGTTTCGCCTACCGGGCTTCAAGCCATTCGGATGGTACCTGACGCTGTACCAGTTTCTTCTCTACACCCTATTCTCTTCTGTCGAACTGAAACTACAAGGATCGCCGCCTCGAAGGTTTTAGAATATTTGATTTCAGCTGTATTTTTTCTGCGCTTTGATCTAAGCACCTAGTGAGAACAGAGCATAATGAAATTGATAATGTTTCAGTTAATAGTGGCTTTACTAATATAAGTCTCAAATGTAATGAATTTAAATTTTAAATTTCATGAAAATTAGAAATGATGTCTTTATGCCAATGAATTCTAATAAATATCTCTTGTCAAAAGGCATTTTTGATTGGCAGAATTCCTCTTTGGACCTATGCTCAGCTGGCCTTTTACACAGTGGGCACCATGGGACTGTCCAATGCTTCCCTTGGCTATCTCAACTACCCGACACAGGTCATCTTCAAGTGTTGCAAACTCATCCCCGTCCTCATTGGCGGCATCATCATTCAAGGTTCCATTCTCAACTGGCCTTTTACACAGTGGGCACCATGGGACTGTCCAATGCTTCCCTTGGCTATCTCAACTACCCGACACAGGTCATCTTCAAGTGTTGCAAACTCATCCCCGTCCTCATTGGCGGCATCATCATTCAAGGTTCCATTCTCAACTGGCCTTTTACACAGTGGGCACCATGGGACTGTCCAATGCTTCCCTTGGCTATCTCAACTACCCGACACAGGTCATCTTCAAGTGTTGCAAACTCATCCCCGTCCTCATTGGCGGCATCATCATTCAAGGTTCCATTCTCAACTGGCCTTTTACACAGTGGGCACCATGGGACTGTCCAATGCTTCCCTTGGCTATCTCAACTACCCGACACAGGTCATCTTCAAGTGTTGCAAACTCATCCCCGTCCTCATTGGCGGCATCATCATTCAAGGTTCCATTCTCAACTGGCCTTTTACACAGTGGGCACCATGGGACTGTCCAATGCTTCCCTTGGCTATCTCAACTACCCGACACAGGTCATCTTCAAGTGTTGCAAACTCATCCCCGTCCTCATTGGCGGCATCATCATTCAAGGTTCCATTCTCAACTGGCCTTTTACACAGTGGGCACCATGGGACTGTCCAATGCTTCCCTTGGCTATCTCAACTACCCGACACAGGTCATCTTCAAGTGTTGCAAACTCATCCCCGTCCTCATTGGCGGCATCATCATTCAAGGTTCCATTCTCAACTGGCCTTTTACACAGTGGGCACCATGGGACTGTCCAATGCTTCCCTTGGCTATCTCAACTACCCGACACAGGTCATCTTCAAGTGTTGCAAACTCATCCCCGTCCTCATTGGCGGCATCATCATTCAAGGTTCCATTCTCAACTGGCCTTTTACACAGTGGGCACCATGGGACTGTCCAATGCTTCCCTTGGCTATCTCAACTACCCGACACAGGTCATCTTCAAGTGTTGCAAACTCATCCCCGTCCTCATTGGCGGCATCATCATTCAAGGTTCCATTCTTCTATGCCATTACCTATTCAAGGGGCTGAGCTGAACGATTAAAAAATACTTGAAATACGAATCGAGCTTTGAAGAGATTTTTTATGGTATACCATTCATTATGGTTGGTTATGATAGTGTAATAAAAACCAAGATTTACTCAGCTAGTATTTAGTATGAGTGTAGAAAAAAAGTTAGTTTAAAACTAATCTATAATTGAGGCAAGCGCTATGGAAAAATCGACGTTTCTGCTGCTCTGATGATGAGCATTGGACTGATCATCTTTACCTTGGCTGATAACAAAGTCCTTCCTGTCTTTCACCCAAAAGGTTCCTCTTGTTATGGAACTAGCAAAAGTTTTCCTAACCTAATTTAAACTACCAAAAACTGGCATATAAATTTATCGAGCGAAAGGTTTTTTTTTAATTTGAAACAAACTGAACTGCTTTAAACAGCATTTATGTATTATATGCTTTGATGTTCTGTTGACAGGGTATGTGATGATCTCAATGGCGCTAATGGCGGACGCTATCATTGGCAATGTGCAGGAGAGGGCGATGAAAAGCCACTCTGCTAGCAATGTGGAAGTGGTTAGAGCCAACATCCAACTTTCCCCTGCCGCAACTAGAGTCTTCTTGAGGTTCACTACTCCTATTCCATAGGCTTCCTCTACATCCTTATCGGCACCCTAATCACCGGCGAGTTTCGCGAAGCCTTCATCTTCTGCCTCAACGTTCGCTTCAGCTCTGTCCCAGGCTCCCATTAGTCCATAAGTTGCTGCCCTATTGCTGGGGACGACAAAGACTTAGGCGAATCTTTTTTGCGTGAAAGGAATAAACCATTTTCTCTAAGGGTTTTCGAAAATTCTAAGTTTGGAAAATTGTTACCAAAAATACCAAGTTTACGTTTTTAGTTTTTAAGTTTAAGTTATGAGTTTTTTTAAGTTTAGTTTTTATGTAATTGAATTGTGGTAAACAAGAAATACTTTTTAATAAAAAATTTGTTTATTGAAAAACAGTGCAAACAATTTCATTGAAAAGATTTAGAACTATTGCGGGAGGACAAATAGATTATTAAATTGTGTGACACTGACAGGAGCCGGTGAAAACGTACGGCTATGGGGTGGCCTTTGCTCTAACAGGCTACCTTGGCGTGAACATCGTGCTGAGCCTTGTGAAGGACTACGGAGCCTTGGTTGCCGTCACAGTAACCACCTGTCGGAAAGGCGTCTCCATCATCCTCTCCTTCCTCTTCTTCACTAAACCATTCACCATTCAGTTAGTGCATTCATCCTTTACTCACATTTCTTTTTTCAAGACTGGCAGAGGTAGAAATGATTACAAGTTGAATACAATGTTTTTTTCAAATGAAAAATATGTAGTGCGAACAAGGTATTCTCGGCGGTCGCCAAGATGCGCGGCCTCTGGTCTAAGCAATATTGTCAAGCTCGTGAGCATATTTCAGCTATTTGCTTGTTAACCAAATATTTTATGATTTTTTAAATTTTGAAACATCAAAATTCCAAGTTTTATTGGAAACTTCGAATATTTTTCAAAGCCCAAGAAATCGTATAAAGCCAATACCTAGGCGGACATTTGTGCAAAATATCAGCCAATTTCGTTGAAAACCCAGGAAAATATGACTTTTTCTATTTTGAAACATCAATATTCTAAGTTTTGTAAAAAAAAATTGTAAAAATTTCGCCAAACCCCAATAATGGTGCCAAGCCTTCACCAAGGCGGCCTTTCATGCAAAATTTCAGGTAATTTCATCAAAAACCAGTGGTTTACGATTTTTCGTATTTTGAAACATCAAAAAATTGAGTTTTGGGTGAAAATCTAAAAATTTCTCCAAGCCCTTATAATAGGGCCAAGGCATCACCAAGGCGGACTTTCATGCAAAATTTCAGCTAATTTCATGAAAAAACCAGTGATTTACGCTTTTTAGTTTTTTGAAACATCAAAAAATTGAGTTTTGTGCGAAATTTAAAAAATTACGCCAAGCGCCAAAAATGGCCTGGAGATACCACCCAGGCGGACCTTCATGCAAAAAATTAGCCAATTTCGTTGAAAAACCGCGGAGTATGGGCCTGTTACAGACAAATATATATATATATATATATATATATATATGCGGACAGACGGACGCAAAAATGGGGTAACTGCTTAAGCGGGCCTTGGCCGCCCGCCGCTTCGGGCAGGGCGCCAGAGCTCCTCCGGCCTCCGGGCACGGGTGCTACGGCCCCTACGCTTCGCCTAGCATGCTTCGCATGCTAGGCTACGCTCCGGGGCCTCCGCACCCATGCCCTACGGCCTCCGGAGCTCTGACTGCCCTGCCCTCCGCGGCTGGCGGCCTTCGGCCGCGCAAAAAATTCAACGTATAATAGCTTCATGAAATGACTTTTGTGCCAACTCGAGCAACAAAGTTGCATGATAGCCGAACATGAAATAATTATTTGTCAGGTATGTTTACGGTGGGCTGATAGTGCTGTTGGGCATATACCTGAACGTGTACAGCAAGCGACGGGACGAGATGAACATCCTCCTTCACCGCCTCACTTCCCTCTGCATCACCAAATGGCGACCGCACCTTCACAGAACCGAACAGACCGTCTAGTCAATATCCTAATAACCCAGCTACACTTTTCTTGAGGTTGTGTGGGGCCCCCTCTTCCTCCTCAGCTTTAATTTTTAGGCGACCATATTGTCTGAGCTTTGCTTGGTGTTGTGGCAGAGTTTGCACCTCCTTCTTTTGTCGCAAGTAGGTGGATGAGCATCGCAAAAACGTGATGCGATGTTAGAGAACAAAAATAGGCCCGAATTTCACACAATTGATAGCATATTGATGGACAGCAGCTGAAAGAAACTTGGAACAAAGTATGAATGTACAAAAATCATGTCGGTACAAAATCATGACTATCATCAGTCTATGCCCATTCATTCAAGACAGCCTCAGAGGAAAGAGACGTAAGGTAGCTCGGTAAGATCAAATATTTGCAGCCTGGTTAGGTGAGAAGATTTGTTAGTGGTTTGGGGGACGAGGGGTGCGTGGGAGCTTGGCAGGGCGTGGATAGTTCTCCTTGTCCTCTCCGATCTCTTCCACCCTTCAAAACCTCCTTTTTTGATGTTTCACCATTTTAAGAATCATCATTGATTATTTCATTCAAAGGAATGGGGAAAAAGTTTTGGCAACGCTTCCTATTTATTTGTGCATTTTTGTCAGATTTTTAATTTTAAAAGTCAAATCTGTCTTAAAGACTTTAGGTGCCTCGTAAAGAGAATGAGAGGCGTACTTGTCATTGGCGGCCGGAACGGTGTGAACGATGATGGCGGGGGTGGCGCCGGTGGCGGGGTGAAGTTCGTGCGGGCCGTGGACTTCATCGCTCTCCGCCTCTCGACTCGCCGACAGCGCCGCCAGACGCTCCAGCAGATCCACGTTCATCACCGGCGCCCCGTCACGAGTCTACAAACCATCTACTCCTTTCCAGTCTCCCATTCAGATGGCCTCAATGAAGCACTCATGGACAAAAAAGGCTTGGCAAAGAATGAATTCCTGGGGCCGCTTTTTAGCAATCAAGGTTTGGTGTTAGGCCTAAGATGTCAGGGCAAAAGTGGAGTCCACGAAAGCCGCTTAGTCAATAGAATATCCACTAATAAAGTCAGTTTTTTTGCATCGGTTGAATTCTATTTCAGCGTCTAGAATTCCGGTGATGCCAAGAGGAAATTCGACCTTACAGGATATGACCCAGCAAAAAGTACTTTTAGCAAGAGTGAAGTGGATAAAAGAAGGAGGGCGCAGACACACCTGCTCCCATCCGACGGGCGGGGAGGCGGGCGGGCTGATGAGGAACTGCTTCTCCAACGGCGGCGGGCACAGGAACATGCTCTCCTCACTCCCGCTCTTTAGTACCTCAAAGCATTTTCTGGCTCTCAGAAGATTAAAAGGAAGCCAAAATGGGGCAAGTCCTTGCAAAGTGGCTTTTGATTCGAAACAAAGAGGCAATCAAATTTTTTTATTCATATTGCAGAGCTGCAGCCTTAGAAAAGCATGGAAAAAGCAGGAGAAGCCAACATCAGGTGAACCTAGATATGCAGAAAATTCGAGGTTTTCAAAAGAGTAAAATAGCCTTTTCAGGACATGGAGATGATGATTAGAAATGAAAAGGTGGGGTGGGTCTTTCCTATTTGAGCCTTCTGAAAGACTACGGATAAACAGTCAAAACAGGCTAATTTCCGCCTCAAAGACGTAAATCCGCTGGACCCTGATGATATTTCCGCTGCTACCTAGGAAGTAAGAAAAAGCTGAGTTAAAACAGTGCGCATGGAGGAATAGTGAGCATGCGCATACTGAAGGAATAGTTTCTTGATTAGTCCAAGTCCAACGCCTACTCTCAGCATGAAACTTTGGCCTCAGTGAAACAAATGAGAAAGAAAGAAATGTGAACCATCCATTGAGAAAATTTGCTCAAACTGTCATTGATCTATCAAAAAACGCAAAATTTTCTTAAAATTCACTTCAGTGTTAAGTGAAATCTTGGGATAGCCTTAAAGGCACAATCCAAAGTTTACCACCATCGCCAAATTAAATTTTCTCTGGATAGGTTGATAGGGCGTGAGTGTTCGAGGGTGCAATGTTAAGGATGTTTCCTCAAATTGCTTTTGGTTCAGAGATATAAGTCCATGAAAATTGAAATTTTAACAATTAGAAATGGCTTCAGCTTGCATCAAACAAAATGATCGTCTATCATAGTTTATGTTACATAACTGAAACATGAGCCGGGAGAGTAGATAGGCGATATAGGGTTCAGAATGGATCAGGGTCATGGTCAAGTTCTAGGGCAGCCTGGAAGCATTTGTAGCATCCATTTGATGTTTTTAAAGCAGTAAACTTAATTTCTAATGTGGTTAGCAGGAAATGACAATTTTGCGACAGCTTTTGGAGATTTATTTAGGCTAAATTAGCGGTCTAAAAAGTATCAAACAGCAGATGTAGGTACAGTGGTATAAAGAACTTCATCGAAACATTAACTCTCTGAGTAGGTCAGAATGTAGGGAGCATTCACATTTTAGGCTGCACGCCACTACGCGCTTCGATAGTGTTGACTTTTAGTAGCTAAAAATTTAGCTTTTAGTCATATCGAGGCAATATTGAGGGGGGAAGAGGGCGGAAGCATATTTGGATTTTAGACGAATTTTTCTGTGCCAAAATTTGCCTGCCCCTATGCTATAACGTGGGAAACTTTGAAAATTTTTTTCTCAGAAATTTTGTTCAAAAGTGTAAAAACGGCTTAACAATGCAAGCTTACTTAGATGTTCCCAAACTACGAAAAAAAAAATAAGGGCAATCGGTGAGGGTGGTAAAGTTTGGATTGTGCCTTTAATGATTTAGCAAATAACGAAAACAATGCCTTTTTTGCGCCTAAACTAACCTAAGATTGACAGCGAAATAGGAGGGAGGAAATACCTGGGCAAAGAAGACTCGAAGTCGCTCGTCCAGAACTGCTGTATGGTCAAGAGCTGCTCTGGCCTCTGCGGCTGCCTCGATTCTGGCAAAGTTGACGCGAGCTCTTCGGAAGCTGGGGAAGTACTCGAACCAAACGCTGCCCTCAAACTGCCCGAACAGTCGCTCGAACGCTGCCTGCAGTTGGGACATGGCCTTTTAAGGGAACGAAAAAGATGTTTCGCGATAGGCTGATGAATTCTCATGGAAATTTTCTGAGATAGAAATTTGGACTCTTAAAAGTATGGGATAAACTTTTAAAAAACAGTATTTGAAAAACTGAAAATGCAGGTTTCAAAGCCCTAAAAAGTGCATGTTACAAAAGATCTCATATCAGTTCAACAAAACCGTTTTTCGGGAAACGGCTGGGGCACAGAGATGAGAGCTAAATTGCCTTTATTTTTCAAATCTAGAATCCCATATGTTGAGCCTATCGAATTGCGCCTCTTAATTTTGCAAGTTGCCTAGTGAAAGGGGGAGCGGGTGGATCTGCGTCAGTGAAGGGGCAAACAGGGGCGAAAAAGTGTGAGTTTAGACTGGGCCTAGACCAAGCTGCTGACGTCAGTCACCGGAGCCTACAATGGAAGGGGCTTTTCCAGCTAACTCCAGCTGCTTTCCATTTTCCTTTGCTGGACTGGTCTAGGAGGCAAAAAATATATTTCTTCTGAATTAAAGGAAAGTAATAAAAATGCTGCAGCACGAAAAATACATATTGTTCGAAATATGTGGGCAAATTAATGCAGGTATTTTGGCTAAGTTGGAATTTTATAATCCCTTTCTTTAAACTCGAAAGTCGAAAAGGTAAGCAGATAAAAGTACTCTTTGAATTATTATCAAGCATGCTGGGAGGGCTGTTTAGACTTAGAGATAATGAGTTTTACGCTGCTGACGTCAGATGACACTGGTCAAATTGCCAAAAGGCCGTCCAAAATAAGGCAATTTGCGTCAATGGCTGAAACGTTTGCCAAGCCGAAATTCCACCTGCTCATTGTTGATCCCGCCCAACTTATTTTGCGTAGTCCCAAAACTACTTTGTGCTTAGAAACCGTGCATTAAAAAACACCAGTCGATATCGAGTTTATTTTCCCACTATTTGCTCAAAAGGAACTTTAAAAACGTCTGTCAATCCAACAACAATTCATGAAGATATGAAAAGCGAAAAAACGCGAAGATTATTGCAAAGCGAACCTTGTCCAAGTTTGGTTCGACGGGGTCAAAGATGGGGCGTGGGACGCGGGTGACAATGAGGGAAGGGCTGGCCAGCTGGCAAGATATCTCCTCTAGGTCTTCGCCTTCCTCCTCAATTTGGGAAAATTTCCGCTTATAATATGAATGTTGTATTGAAAATTTACAGTTAATGATATTAATATACTCACGACTTTTGAGCGAGGTTCGTTTTAGCAATGACTTATAGACTCAGTCCAACTCAAAGTTTTGCGAAATTAAGTTTTCTGTGGCCTGACATCCAACTGCGTCTAAGTGACGCCATATTTTCCATTAATTTTCCATAATTAGAGAAGGAATGACTGACTTTAGCCTCCAGCCAGGCGCGTTCCGTTTCCAGATCGGTGAGTTCGGTCTCGGAGTTGATGACGAGGGGCTCCTCCATTGGCTCCGGAGTCTCCATACTGCTGCTTTTAACCAGCCTCCTCTAGTCTCGATGACTCACTGCGATGACTGATCCTCTCTGAACAAACAGCACCACTGCTCTCTGGCCAAAACTCTTCGAGGATCCCCCCCTGCCGCCTACTCTATCCAATTCGGAGTCATCCTGACGTCAAACTAGCGAGTGGATCGAGTGAAGCTAAAGATGCGGGTTTGTGAAGGGGGTGGCGAATCGGGGGCAATTGAAGACCAGCTGCTGGAGGGGTTATCGAGCGTTGTGGCTGCTTTGGCCGGCTTGAGAGTGTAGGTATTGAAGAGCCCCTTGCGTGGACAGCCCAGGCCTCTCCTTCTCCACCTGCGAACGACTTTTTTAGGCCATACGCTGGTGGCCAGAAAAAACAGTGCCCAGTTGAGCAAACAAATGTGCCCTCAGATGTATATTGCTGTCTTGCAGAATGAGATTTTCTGGGAACTGGTGTGAAAAAATGATGTCATATTTTTTGGGGGTATGACTTTAAAAAGCAGAAAATAAAATTAAACTTCTTGTTTTAGTAAAATTAGAATTTTCTTTCAATAAAACCAAATAAGCGGCTACAGAACTAAACAAAAGCGTATTTCTCTAGAATATAGCATTTGAAAAATAATTTAAATTTGGCATTTAAGATACAGTTTGCGAGAGGATTGAGAGGCCTTGTAGAAGGGGTATTCCACTTAGCAAAAATCGAAGGTTCGAGTTGGGAATCGTGATTAGGCCATGGTATTGGTCCATTTAGTTGTGATCTCAGCCCAACAAACCCTGGCCCAAAATATTGCTTAATTGCTGAGAAATGGTCATTTTTCTAACACCTACTTTTTTGACCTTTGGATGACCTAAAAATCGATTTTTGGGCAATTTCAACCAATATTTTTTGACCAACCCCAGACTATTATATATCAATCGAACCGCAAAACTATAACAAATTTCATGGTGACAATAGTTTGCCGCAAAAGAAAAATTTTTTTAATTGATTTTTCAAAAAATCGATTTTCGCATTTTGCAATTTTTGGCATAAAAAAACTGATTGCTAAAAATGATCAAAAAATTCAAGGCTAAGACCTAGCCTATCTTTTTATTCACATTCTTGCCGTCATTTTGGTATATAAAACTTTGCTGTTGGCGATGTGAGACTCGGAAAATTTTTTGATTGAAAATTTGAACTTCAATCTTAGCCCTATGTTATAGCATAGGCAAAAAATGGCCAAAAAATTTTTGTTCTCAAATTTTGAATTTTTCGGCATGATATGTTCATTTACGACCCCCTCCACCTCGCTGTATCATTTGTTTCCCCAGAATTTGTTTGAATCATCTCAAACAGAAATGCCCATTTTCCTATGTTATAGCATAGGCAATGTTAAAGCATAGGAAAATGGGCATTTCTGTTTGAGCAGATTCAAACTAATTCTGGGGAAACAAATGATACAGCGAGGTGGAGGGGGTCGTAAATGAACGTATCATGCCGAAAAATTCAAAATTTGAGAACAAAAATTTTTTGGCCATTTTTTGCCTATGCTATAACATAGGGCTAAGATTGAAGTTCAAATTTTCAATCAAAAAATTTTCCGAGTCTCACATCGCCAACAGCAAAGTTTTATATACCAAAATGACGGCAAGAATGTGAATAAAAAGATAGGCTAGGTCTTAGCCTTGAATTTTTTGATCATTTTTAGCAATCAGTTTTTTTGTGCCAAAAATTGCAAAATGCGAAAATCGATTTTTTGAAAAATCAATTAAAAAATTTTTTCTTTTGCGGCAAACTATTGCCACCATGAAGTTTGTTATAGTTTTGCGGTTCGATTGATATATAATAGTCTGGGGTTGGTCAAAAAATGTTGGTTGAAATTGCCCAAAAATCGATTTTTAGGTCATCCAAAGGTCAAAAAAGTAGGTGTTAGAAAAATGGTCATTTCTCAGCAATTAAGCAATATTTTGGGCCAGGGTTTGTTGGGCTGAGATCACAACTAAATGGACCAATACCATGGCCTAATCACGATTCCCAACTCGAACCTTCGATTTTTGCTAAGTGGAATACCCAGTCTGAATCCTCTCGCAAACTGCCTCTTAAATTATATGTATTTTATAAGAAACGTCAATTTCCTAGCCATTTCGTAGATTTAGCTTGTTGTAGCTTCAAAGTAGTATTTTGGTAAGAAGCTGTGACAGATTTTTTCCTGCATAAAATATAATAATCTTTTCTGCATCGAATTACTTGCAGTTGTAGTGTTTTGAGTAAACAGAGTAGCTTGCTTGCTGTGCCCTAGAAAAGCAATAACATAAGAATAACGTATTAGTACGAATGTATCAGCTATTCGATGTTGGTTTCCACTTTCCAAAGATCAAGGTATGGGCCTTTACAAACCGCGCGCTTATGCTCAATGGCTGCCGATTCGTCGAGCTTGTGGTTGTGTTGCGCAGGTTACTGTACCTAAACCATGAGGCCTATGTTTCACGATAGAATGACATTCCGCTTACAAGGTCTATGCAGTATCCTTACGCAGAGGCGATACCACTACTGATGAGGTCGAACCGAGGTGTGGTTATTGCTGGTTGAAAACTTCTACCAATTCCCCGGCTGGCAGGCCTGAAACATGGCTAGTCATGCCAATCTTTGTGTGCCTGAGAGGGCCAATAAACACGTCATCCTACCATTGCTAACCATGAACCATCCCTGTGCAGCCTCTTCTCATGTCATGATAGTCGAAGTTAGGCCTTCACGGCGCTTTTCAAGCTGGTTTCAACAGGTGTCGTCACGAGAAGAAAATCATTCATAGTGTGGTACCCAGTAACGCTCCGGATTCAATTTTGTATGATCGAAGTCAAAAGGGAGCAAGCAGATCAGGTCAATCCGTTCAATTGAGGCGAGGCGCCGCCGTACTCTGCTTTTTCTGCCTGTAAATGAAGGAGGGGTGAAATGAGGAGGGAGGGAGTGAAGAATGGAACAGTGGGCGGGGATGTTTGGCCGAACTCGTCCTCCTCCAAGCTCATGTCCACGCCCAGCTGCCGTTTTAGGCCCGTCGTGTCGCTGAAGGCCAGGCCTCAAATTTATCCTCATGCTCACAACTGGAAACTTTTATCTTTTGCTTTTGCTTTTATCTTTGTAGCAACAACATTCTTAATTCATTGAAAAACTTCAAAAATTTGCAAAAATATTAATCAGAAAAGAAAATGCGTAAGAGTGTGGTAACCGGTGGGAACTTGTGGATTGTCCAGCTCGGCGTCGGCCAAATCGGCGAGATTGCTGTCCTCCGGAATTGTGGCCAGTCGGGGCCCTGATGCCTTCTTGTCCGCATTCTTTTCCTGGGCGCTCTTGAAAATGACAAATAGCGTTTCTTGCTGAAGCTGTGCTCATTGGCTGGCAAAGGCAGAGCAACCTCGACGACGATGTTGGATGTTTGGGAGAGGCGATCGCAGAGAAGTGTCAGCTGTCGTTTCAGCCTGCTTGTATCGCTCGTCTGAGCCTGCGAGCCTGTACCACTACATCATTGATTTCTCACTTATTAAACTTTTAATGGATTCAAGGAAATAATAGCAGCCTATTAAAACTTTGATTGAATTGAGATAAAAAAACTGCAGTATAGTTTGTCCAACCAATGGCCTGTGGACGGCCTTCCATGAGGGCTAGGAGGACTGAGGCAGCGGCCTCAGCTCTGGCCTCCCAAGTAGGACCTTCTCTGCTCCGCGTCACCAACAGCGCAGCCATCAATCGACTCTGTAGCTCGGGGGTCAGCGGCTTCTGCAATATCATGTCTGTTTTGGGGACCTGCTACTGGCCAGTTTGGCAACGGTCGATAGAGCCTAGGTTAAGCAGAGCATAATATTTTTGGCAAAAAAATAACGCAATGAAAACAATTCTTTGACTATTTTGACTATTTTGTTTTTAAGAACAATTGAGAGAAGATATCAAATAAAGAAGGGACAAATATAAATAGAATGAAGGGCAGTAAAGGATATTGATGCAGTGATTGAGAGTGTACCTGGAATCGAAGGAGGGCAATAATAAGCTGGGTGCTGGCGTCCAGGGCGTTTTCAGAGGCCTGCATCTCCTTCTCCAACTCCTCCAGCGATTCCCCAATTTTCATCGCCTGCATCTTGCTCACATGGTTTTCCAACTGCTACAAAACATAGTCATGAATTTTGATGACAATTTTCAGTTCACTTGCCGTCAATTAGCATAAAAACCATCTAAAATCGAGTGTGCCTCATAGTGTACAAAAACATGTCGAATGCCAGGACATTGAAGCGGCAACCTGTCGATGCGTCATATCGATGAGGCCGTCGAGATGAGCCAAAGCCGTAGGCGTGGTGTCACGGAACTTCGTCAGCAGCTGCTTTTCCACTGCCCGCAATTGAGCACAACGCTGAGCCAGCATCGTCTCCAGCTTCAGCACTCGCTTGCCCAGCTCAAGCAATTGAAGCGGGAACCTGGCGATGCGTCATATCGATGAGGCCGTCGAGATGAGCCAAAGCCGTAGGCGTGGTGTCACGGAACTTCGTCAGCAGCTGCTTTTCCACTGCCCGCAATTGAGCACAACGCTGAGCCAGCATCGTCTCCAGCTTCAGCACTCGCTTGCCCAGCTCAAGCAATTGAAGCGGGAACCTGGCGATGCGTCATATCGATGAGGCCGTCGAGATGAGCCAAAGCCGTAGGCGTGGTGTCACGGAACTTCGTCAGCAGCTGCTTTTCCACTGCCCGCAATTGAGCACAACGCTGAGCCAGCATCGTCTCCAGCTTCAGCACTCGCTTGCCCAGCTCAAGCAATTGAAGCGGGAACCTGGCGATGCGTCATATCGATGAGGCCGTCGAGATGAGCCAAAGCCGTAGGCGTGGTGTCACGGAACTTCGTCAGCAGCTGCTTTTCCACTGCCCGCAATTGAGCACAACGCTGAGCCAGCATCGTCTCCAGCTTCAGCACTCGCTTGCCCAGCTCAAGCAATTGAAGCGGGAACCTGGCGATGCGTCATATCGATGAGGCCATCAGATGAGCCAAAGCCGTAGGCGTGGTGTCACGGAACTTCGTCAGCAGCTGCTTTTCCACTGCCCGCAATTGAGCACAACGCTGAGCCAGCATCGTCTCCAGCTTCAGCACTCGCTTGCCCAGCTCAAGCAATTGAAGCGGGAACCTGGCGATGCGTCATATCGATGAGGCCGTCGAGATGAGCCAAAACCGTAGGCGTGGTGTCACGGAACTTCGTCAGCAGCTGCTTTTCCACTGCCCGCAATTGAGCACAACGCTGAGCCAGCATCGTCTCCAGCTTCAGCACTCGCTTGCCCAGCTCAAGCAATTGAAGCGGGAACCTGGCGATGCATCATATCGATGAGGCCGTCGAGATGAGCCAAAGCCGTAGGCGTGGTGTCACGGAACTTCGTCAGCAGCTGCTTTTCCACTGCCCGCAATTGAGCACAACGCTGAGCCAGCATCGTCTCCAGCTTCAGCACTCGCTTGCCCAGCTCAAGCAATTGAAGCGGGAACCTGGCGATGCGTCATATCGATGAGGCCGTCGAGATGAGCCAAAGCCGTAGGCGTGGTGTCACGGAACTTCGTCAGCAGCTGCTTTTCCACTGCCCGCAATTGAGCACAACGCTGAGCCAGCATCGTCTCCAGCTTCAGCACTCGCTTGCCCAGCTCAAGCAATTGAAGCGGGAACCTGGCGATGCGTCATATCGATGAGGCCGTCGAGATGAGCCAAAGCCGTAGGCGTGGTGTCACGGAACTTCGTCAGCAGCTGCTTTTCCACTGCCCGCAATTGAGCACAACGCTGAGCCAGCATCGTCTCCAGCTTCAGCACTCGCTTGCCCAGCTCAAGCAATTGAAGCGGGAACCTGGCGATGCATCATATCGATGAGGCCGTCGAGATGAGCCAAAGCCGTAGGCGTGGTGTCACGGAACTTCGTCAGCAGCTGCTTTTCCACTGCCCGCAATTGAGCACAACGCTGAGCCAGCATCGTCTCCAGCTTCAGCACTCGCTTGCCCAGCTCAAGCAATTGAAGCGGGAACCTGGCGATGCGTCATATCGATGAGGCCGTCGAGATGAGCCAAAGCCGTAGGCGTGGTGTCACGGAACTTCGTCAGCAGCTGCTTTTCCACTGCCCGCAATTGAGCACAACGCTGAGCCAGCATCGTCTCCAGCTTCAGCACTCGCTTGCCCAGCTCAAGCAATTGAAGCGGGAACCTGGCGATGCGTCATATCGATGAGGCCGTCGAGATGAGCCAAAGCCGTAGGCGTGGTGTCACGGAACTTCGTCAGCAGCTGCTTTTCCACTGCCCGCAATTGAGCACAACGCTGAGCCAGCATCGTCTCCAGCTTCAGCACTCGCTTGCCCAGCTCAAGCAATTGAAGCGGGAACCTGGCGATGCGTCATATCGATGAGGCCGTCGAGATGAGCCAAAGCCGTAGGCGTGGTGTCACGGAACTTCGTCAGCAGCTGCTTTTCCACTGCCCGCAATTGAGCACAACGCTGAGCCAGCATCGTCTCCAGCTTCAGCACTCGCTTGCCCAGCTCAAGCAATTGAAGCGGGAACCTGGCGATGCGTCATATCGATGAGGCCGTCGAGATGAGCCAAAGCCGTAGGCGTGGTGTCACGGAACTTCGTCAGCAGCTGCTTTTCCACTGCCCGCAATTGAGCACAACGCTGAGCCAGCATCGTCTCCAGCTTCAGCACTCGCTTGCCCAGCTCAAGCAATTGAAGCGGGAACCTGGCGATGCGTCATATCGATGAGGCCGTCGAGATGAGCCAAAGCCGTAGGCGTGGTGTCACGGAACTTCGTCAGCAGCTGCTTTTCCACTGCCCGCAATTGAGCACAACGCTGAGCCAGCATCGTCTCCAGCTTCAGCACTCGCTTGCCCAGCTCAAGCAATTGAAGCGGGAACCTGGCGATGCGTCATATCGATGAGGCCGTCGAGATGAGCCAAAGCCGTAGGCATGGTGTCACGGAACTTCGTCAGCAGCTGCTTTTCCACTGCCCGCAATTGAGCACAACGCTGAGCCAGCATCGTCTCCAGCTTCAGCACTCGCTTGCCCAGCTCAAGCAATTGAAGCGGGAACCTGGCGATGCGTCATATCGATGAGGCCGTCGAGATGAGCCAAAGCCGTAGGCGTGGTGTCACGGAACTTCGTCAGCAGCTGCTTTTCCACTGCCCGCAATTGAGCACAACGCTGAGCCAGCATCGTCTCCAGCTTCAGCACTCGCTTGCCCAGCTCAAGCAATTGAAGCGGGAACCTGGCGATGCGTCATATCGATGAGGCCGTCGAGATGAGCCAAAGCCGTAGGCGTGGTGTCACGGAACTTCGTCAGCAGCTGCTTTTCCACTGCCCGCAATTGAGCACAACGCTGAGCCAGCATCGTCTCCAGCTTCAGCACTCGCTTGCCCAGCTCAAGCAATTGAAGCGGGAACCTGGCGATGCGTCATATCGATGAGGCCGTCGAGATGAGCCAAAGCCGTAGGCGTGGTGTCACGGAACTTCGTCAGCAGCTGCTTTTCCACTGCCCGCAATTGAGCACAACGCTGAGCCAGCATCGTCTCCAGCTTCAGCACTCGCTTGCCCAGCTCAAGCAA
Organism: Ptycholaimellus sp. GST1_10; assembly: GCA_030248095.1. Classification (NCBI taxonomy): domain Eukaryota; kingdom Metazoa; phylum Nematoda; class Chromadorea; order Chromadorida; family Chromadoridae; genus Ptycholaimellus; species Ptycholaimellus sp. GST1_10. Next base: position 18,784 of record JASANA010003308.1, on the reverse strand, counting down.
TTGAAGCGGGAACCTGGCGATGCGTCATATCGATGAGGCCGTCGAGATGAGCCAAAGCCGTAGGCGTGGTGTCACGGAACTTCGTCAGCAGCTGCTTTTCCACTGCCCGCAATTGAGCACAACGCTGAGCCAGCATCGTCTCCAGCTTCAGCACTCGCTTGCCCAGCTCAAGCAATTGAAGCGGGAACCTGGCGATGCGTCATATCGATGAGGCCGTCGAGATGAGCCAAAGCCGTAGGCGTGGTGTCACGGAACTTCGTCAGCAGCTGCTTTTCCACTGCCCGCAATTGAGCACAACGCTGAGCCAGCATCGTCTCCAGCTTCAGCACTCGCTTGCCCAGCTCAAGCAATTGAAGCGGGAACCTGGCGATGCGTCATATCGATGAGGCCGTCGAGATGAGCCAAAGCCGTAGGCGTGGTGTCACGGAACTTCGTCAGCAGCTGCTTTTCCACTGCCCGCAATTGAGCACAACGCTGAGCCAGCATCGTCTCCAGCTTCAGCACTCGCTTGCCCAGCTCAAGCAATTGAAGCGGGAACCTGGCGATGCGTCATATCGATGAGGCCGTCGAGATGAGCCAAAGCCGTAGGCGTGGTGTCACGGAACTTCGTCAGCAGCTGCTTTTCCACTGCCCGCAATTGAGCACAACGCTGAGCCAGCATCGTCTCCAGCTTCAGCACTCGCTTGCCCAGCTCAAGCAATTGAAGCGGGAACCTGGCGATGCGTCATATCGATGAGGCCGTCGAGATGAGCCAAAGCCGTAGGCGTGGTGTCACGGAACTTCGTCAGCAGCTGCTTTTCCACTGCCCGCAATTGAGCACAACGCTGAGCCAGCATCGTCTCCAGCTTCAGCACTCGCTTGCCCAGCTCAAGCAATTGAAGCGGGAACCTGGCGATGCGTCATATCGATGAGGCCGTCGAGATGAGCCAAAGCCGTAGGCGTGGTGTCACGGAACTTCGTCAGCAGCTGCTTTTCCACTGCCCGCAATTGAGCACAACGCTGAGCCAGCATCGTCTCCAGCTTCAGCACTCGCTTGCCCAGCTCAAGCAATTGAAGCGGGAACCTGGCGATGCGTCATATCGATGAGGCCGTCGAGATGAGCCAAAGCCGTAGGCGTGGTGTCACGGAACTTCGTCAGCAGCTGCTTTTCCACTGCCCGCAATTGAGCACAACGCTGAGCCAGCATCGTCTCCAGCTTCAGCACTCGCTTGCCCAGCTCAAGCAATTGAAGCGGGAACCTGGCGATGCGTCATATCGATGAGGCCGTCGAGATGAGCCAAAGCCGTAGGCGTGGTGTCACGGAACTTCGTCAGCAGCTGCTTTTCCACTGCCCGCAATTGAGCACAACGCTGAGCCAGCATCGTCTCCAGCTTCAGCACTCGCTTGCCCAGCTCAAGCAATTGAAGCGGGAACCTGGCGATGCGTCATATCGATGAGGCCGTCGAGATGAGCCAAAGCCGTAGGCGTGGTGTCACGGAACTTCGTCAGCAGCTGCTTTTCCACTGCCCGCAATTGAGCACAACGCTGAGCCAGCATCGTCTCCAGCTTCAGCACTCGCTTGCCCAGCTCAAGCAATTGAAGCGGGAACCTGGCGATGCGTCATATCGATGAGGCCGTCGAGATGAGCCAAAGCCGTAGGCGTGGTGTCACGGAACTTCGTCAGCAGCTGCTTTTCCACTGCCCGCAATTGAGCACAACGCTGAGCCAGCATCGTCTCCAGCTTCAGCACTCGCTTGCCCAGCTCAAGCAATTGAAGCGGGAACCTGGCGATGCGTCATATCGATGAGGCCGTCGAGATGAGCCAAAGCCGTAGGCGTGGTGTCACGGAACTTCGTCAGCAGCTGCTTTTCCACTGCCCGCAATTGAGCACAACGCTGAGCCAGCATCGTCTCCAGCTTCAGCACTCGCTTGCCCAGCTCAAGCAATTGAAGCGGGAACCTGGCGATGCGTCATATCGATGAGGCCGTCGAGATGAGCCAAAGCCGTAGGCGTGGTGTCACGGAACTTCGTCAGCAGCTGCTTTTCCACTGCCCGCAATTGAGCACAACGCTGAGCCAGCATCGTCTCCAGCTTCAGCACTCGCTTGCCCAGCTCAAGCAATTGAAGCGGGAACCTGGCGATGCGTCATATCGATGAGGCCGTCGAGATGAGCCAAAGCCGTAGGCGTGGTGTCACGGAACTTCGTCAGCAGCTGCTTTTCCACTGCCCGCAATTGAGCACAACGCTGAGCCAGCATCGTCTCCAGCTTCAGCACTCGCTTGCCCAGCTCAAGCAATTGAAGCGGGAACCTGGCGATGCGTCATATCGATGAGGCCGTCGAGATGAGCCAAAGCCGTAGGCGTGGTGTCACGGAACTTCGTCAGCAGCTGCTTTTCCACTGCCCGCAATTGAGCACAACGCTGAGCCAGCATCGTCTCCAGCTTCAGCACTCGCTTGCCCAGCTCAAGCAATTGAAGCGGGAACCTGGCGATGCGTCATATCGATGAGGCCGTCGAGATGAGCCAAAGCCGTAGGCGTGGTGTCACGGAACTTCGTCAGCAGCTGCTTTTCCACTGCCCGCAATTGAGCACAACGCTGAGCCAGCATCGTCTCCAGCTTCAGCACTCGCTTGCCCAGCTCAAGCAATTGAAGCGGGAACCTGGCGATGCGTCATATCGATGAGGCCGTCGAGATGAGCCAAAGCCGTAGGCGTGGTGTCACGGAACTTCGTCAGCAGCTGCTTTTCCACTGCCCGCAATTGAGCACAACGCTGAGCCAGCATCGTCTCCAGCTTCAGCACTCGCTTGCCCAGCTCAAGCAATTGAAGCGGGAACCTGGCGATGCGTCATATCGATGAGGCCGTCGAGATGAGCCAAAGCCGTAGGCGTGGTGTCACGGAACTTCGTCAGCAGCTGCTTTTCCACTGCCCGCAATTGAGCACAACGCTGAGCCAGCATCGTCTCCAGCTTCAGCACTCGCTTGCCCAGCTCAAGCAATTGAAGCGGGAACCTGGCGATGCGTCATATCGATGAGGCCGTCGAGATGAGCCAAAGCCGTAGGCGTGGTGTCACGGAACTTCGTCAGCAGCTGCTTTTCCACTGCCCGCAATTGAGCACAACGCTGAGCCAGCATCGTCTCCAGCTTCAGCACTCGCTTGCCCAGCTCAAGCAATTGAAGCGGGAACCTGGCGATGCGTCATATCGATGAGGCCGTCGAGATGAGCCAAAGCCGTAGGCGTGGTGTCACGGAACTTCGTCAGCAGCTGCTTTTCCACTGCCCGCAATTGAGCACAACGCTGAGCCAGCATCGTCTCCAGCTTCAGCACTCGCTTGCCCAGCTCAAGCAATTGAAGCGGGAACCTGGCGATGCGTCATATCGATGAGGCCGTCGAGATGAGCCAAAGCCGTAGGCGTGGTGTCACGGAACTTCGTCAGCAGCTGCTTTTCCACTGCCCGCAATTGAGCACAACGCTGAGCCAGCATCGTCTCCAGCTTCAGCACTCGCTTGCCCAGCTCAAGCAATTGAAGCGGGAACCTGGCGATGCGTCATATCGATGAGGCCGTCGAGATGAGCCAAAGCCGTAGGCGTGGTGTCACGGAACTTCGTCAGCAGCTGCTTTTCCACTGCCCGCAATTGAGCACAACGCTGAGCCAGCATCGTCTCCAGCTTCAGCACTCGCTTGCCCAGCTCAAGCAATTGAAGCGGGAACCTGGCGATGCGTCATATCGATGAGGCCGTCGAGATGAGCCAAAGCCGTAGGCGTGGTGTCACGGAACTTCGTCATCAGCGGCTTTTCCCCGTGCCGCAGGTGTGCAGACGGCTGATCCAGCATCGTCTCCAGCTTCAGCACTCGCTTGCCCAGCTCAAGCAATTGAAGCGGGAACCTGGCGATGCGTCATATCGATGAGGCCGTCGAGATGAGCCAAAGCCGTAGGCGTGGTGTCACGGAACTTCGTCAGCAGCTGCTTTTCCACTGCCCGCAATTGAGCACAACGCTGAGCCAGCATCGTCTCCAGCTTCAGCACTCGCTTGCCCAGCTCAAGCAATTGAAGCGGGAACCTGGCGATGCGTCATATCGATGAGGCCGTCGAGATGAGCCAAAGCCGTAGGCGTGGTGTCACGGAACTTCGTCAGCAGCTGCTTTTCCACTGCCCGCAATTGAGCACAACGCTGAGCCAGCATCGTCTCCAGCTTCAGCACTCGCTTGCCCAGCTCAAGCAATTGAAGCGGGAACCTGGCGATGCGTCATATCGATGAGGCCGTCGAGATGAGCCAAAGCCGTAGGCGTGGTGTCACGGAACTTCGTCAGCAGCTGCTTTTCCACTGCCCGCAATTGAGCACAACGCTGAGCCAGCATCGTCTCCAGCTTCAGCACTCGCTTGCCCAGCTCAAGCAATTGAAGCGGGAACCTGGCGATGCGTCATATCGATGAGGCCGTCGAGATGAGCCAAAGCCGTAGGCGTGGTGTCACGGAACTTCGTCAGCAGCTGCTTTTCCACTGCCCGCAATTGAGCACAACGCTGAGCCAGCATCGTCTCCAGCTTCAGCACTCGCTTGCCCAGCTCAAGCAATTGAAGCGGGAACCTGGCGATGCGTCATATCGATGAGGCCGTCGAGATGAGCCAAAGCCGTAGGCGTGGTGTCACGGAACTTCGTCAGCAGCTGCTTTTCCACTGCCCGCAATTGAGCACAACGCTGAGCCAGCATCGTCTCCAGCTTCAGCACTCGCTTGCCCAGCTCAAGCAATTGAAGCGGGAACCTGGCGATGCGTCATATCGATGAGGCCGTCGAGATGAGCCAAAGCCGTAGGCGTGGTGTCACGGAACTTCGTCAGCAGCTGCTTTTCCACTGCCCGCAATTGAGCACAACGCTGAGCCAGCATCGTCTCCAGCTTCAGCACTCGCTTGCCCAGCTAAAGGAAATGCTCTCATTGCCCTTTTTCATCTCCCGTTCTCATTGCCCTTATTTTTTGCTTTTACAAAAATATGCGGTTATGACTGAATTATGCTGACGCACCAAATTACCAATAATGGCCATAATTTTTCAATATTGTGATAACTGTGTAAAGTATTCGTTGAATTAGCTAGGCAAAACCTCGAAGTGGTGGTCGAGAATGGCGAAGAACTCCGGCAAGGGCAGTGTTCCGCTGAAGCTGAGGTAGGACTCGGAGGCGCCTAAGTGGCCAACCAATCTCTGCTCCAGTTCTGCAGTTTTATTTTTCAATTTCCTCAAAATTTTTCAGGTATATCCCTGTGCCCGGGAGGCCCCCCCCCCCGGGGCGGCCATTTCTGGCATCCCCCGGGGCAGCCATTTTTGGCAGCCCCCGGGGAGGCAGTTTTTGGCATCCTTGATTCTGACTTCTTGATTTTGTCGGCAAGACTGGCACTGGAAGAGGATGGCTGGAGTCGACAGCATGGAGCGAAGCTTGGCTGCTGGAAGGCCGAAGGCCTGTGCAGAGTGGGGAGCGATGACTCCAGCTGGCTGTCCATCAGATCCAAGAAAACAGTTTAGGGAGCCAAACTATGTCCAAACTAAAAATGTCAGCAAAATTAAAACGTCAGCAAAAAAACGTCAGCAAAATTAAAACGTCAGCAAAAAAACGTCAGCAAAATTAAAACGTCAGCAAAAATACGTCAGCAAAATTAAAACGTCAGCAAAAAAACGTCAGCAAAATTAAAACGTCAGCAAAAAAACGTCAGCAAAAAACGTCAGCAAAATTAAAACGTGAAAAAGATTCCCGGCAGGGTTATTTTGACAATTTTGACATAAAAAACATTTGCTGCAGAAAAGTGTACGTTTAGAACAGTTTTAAAAATGGGCCTGGAGGCCCTCCGTGTTATCCACAGTACAGTGCATTTACTTTACAGTACATGTGCTGCTTCAGCGTCATAATGAACTTTGGCCGTCTATCTCTTATCATCCACTATTTAGCTGGCCCCTCCTGCCTCGACAGTCAGTGTATATGCAATTGTTGGAATGTAGAAAAGAATGGAAGGCTTGGTGGTCTCTGTGGTGGACACGATGCTTGAGCTCAGCAACATCTACAGCTTCACGCACTAGGGCCCACCGATCGCTTCGGCGACCTCGAACAGCCCACCAACCTTCCCAGCGGCTATGTTACAGACTATGCCTTTCCCTCCTCCATCGATCTGGAGTGGAATAGCGCAGTACAGTACTAATGACAGAACAGTGCAGTAGGAAAAAAAGTCGAATTCGGAAAAAAAGTTCGGAGAAAAAGTTTTTAATTTTGCTGACGGTTTTTTTGCTGACGTTTTAATTTTGCTGACGTTTTTTTGCTGACGTTTTAATTTTGCTGACGTTTTTTTGCTGACGTTTTAATTTTGCTGACGTTTTTAGTTTGGACATAGTTTGGCTCCCTAAACTGTTTTAATGGATCTGATGGACAGCCAGCTGGAGTCATCGCTCCCCACTCTGCACAGGCCTTCGGCCTTCCAGCAGCCAAGCTTCGCTCCATGCTGTCCACTCCAGCCATCCTCTTCCAGTGCCAGTCTTGCCGACAAAATCAAGAAGTTCACTCTCAAATGAGTCCACTATGTCTGTTTTGAAATGCAATTTGATTTCAGGCACTTTTGCGAGACAAATACTAGTCAACATTTTATTATCAAATTTCTCTTTTTGCTGTCCCATGTTGTTGTGGTTTTTCAAATGAATAAAAGACAGGAATCCCAGCAGGCTAACGATAAAATGACAAGATAGAATAATTCAATTCAAACCAAGCCCCCGGGGGATGCCAAAAACTGCCTCCCCGGGGGCTGCCAAAATTGGCTGCCCCGGGGGATGCCATAAATGGCTGCCCCGGGGGGGGACCTCCCGGGCACAGGGATATGCCCCAAATTTTTGTCCAAATTAACTGCGAATTATTATTGCTATATAGCAGGAAGTAAAGCAAAATCAGCCAACCGGATACCAGCAGCCAGGAGCCCTCCAGAGCATCGCCTTGAACACGATATTTCTCTGCAATGCAGGACACCACTCAGATGAAACGCCGTAGATAAATATACCCGTAGATGCCACGTAGATAAATATATAAAAGAATTGTTGATAAAGTGACTGAAAATCTCAAGCAACGGCCTAAAGGACACTAACGGACGTTGTTGGAGACAAGTATGGATACGGGCGGGGAGCCACCGAATGATTTGCAGCCGATGGCTGAAATGGAAGCTCCGCCCTTCCCCGCCTCCTCCTCTTCCCCAGTCTCTGGCAGCATTTCTGCAAATTTTTCCTAGTATGCCAATTTTTTTAAAAAGTTAAAAATTAAAGTTTGAAGGTCTTATATTTTACGTTAGGAAAGGAAATGATGTCTGAGTCATGAATTATGCGAGAATCCTTAAAAGACAAGATGAAAGAGGGAGGACCTGGGAAAAGGTGGTTGAGGAATACGGTGGGACGAGCGCTGTCCAGGGTTACCTTGTAATTGGCGGACTTGGCTGCTGGCACTGCCACAAAGGCCAAGGCCAATGGCAGCCGCAAATTCCTGCTCGCCAACTTGTGCACGCCTCAAAATTTCAATTTTCATTGCCATGCTTTTTTCTTGGCTTTATTTCTCTTCTACTCGGATGTAGCATGTTTCATAGGACTATTAAATGCTTGCTGTCCGATAGACCTAATAATGTGCTGAGGAGATTGTGAATTTCGATTGATCCATATACATCAATCAATAATTTTTGTTTAGATTTGCTTTCACTTTTTACGAGTTTTTGGCATCATGCCGTTTGCTTTCTCAGTTCTCAGTAGCATAAGAATTTTGATGTTTCGTGATATTAAATATGGCCTGTGGCATTCTAAAATATCCAATCATGATATGAAAGGCGTGTATCTATAAAGTAAATGCAGGAGGAACCTGGGCTAAGGCAATAGCTAGCTCGCAGCTGGACGGTGAGCGAGGACGGCACCGAGCTTTCGCGAACATAAAATGTGGCGCTTACTTCTTGTGATCCAGCTGAAATTTGGCCACTTTCATTTCGCTTAAAAAATGAGCTGCCTAGCCAAGATTGGCAAAGGAGTAGGAGCTGTGGCTGGCGGCAAATGGATGCGGGGCTTGAATGCCCAACTGGACCAGCTGCAGCGGCTGTCTGGCCTGTAGACGAATCTGGAACATTTCTTGAAATGCTTTTCGTAAACATTGAAAGTTACATTGATTTCTGGCTCACATGTAGCAGCCTAGCCAGTCCTAATAAATATGTTCGCCAAGAAGAGATAAACTAATATTTTTGCGTGTATTTCGATTTCTTTCACGTGCAAATTTACAAATTTCCAAAACAAACCCATTCCTGCCGAAAACGCGGTTGCGAGGGCAGGATATCGTTCCAGGAGTTCCTGCACCAGCATTGCTCTGCATGTCAGCCGATGTTCCCTGTCACTGCGTCTGCATGTCTCTCCCTCCTTTACACCCTTACACACAGCTGTCTCTTTGACCAGTGTCCAGTCCACTGCCACTCCTCCGCCCATGCCTCTCCGCCTCTCTCCCAACCTCTCCCGCCGCCTTCCCAACGCATCGCCGCCACCTCCCGACCGTTACACACCCCATCGCCACTGCTCGCCCAAACCGGTCCTCTGCCTCTCCCAAGCCTCCCCAGCCTCCTCCCAACGTCTCCCCAGCCGCCTACCAGCCATCTTTCGTCGCCTCTCGCGCCGATTCGGCGGCGCTTCCGGTGCGAAGGTCAGACCGGAAGTTCCCCTTCCGTCGCCCATTCAATACGGGGGCAGTGGTGCAGGCTGGGGGGATCGGTGACACCTCCCGAGCAGATGAGGCCGCCTGCCGACAGGATGAGCAGTGGCTCCCGGCCCGTTTAGGCAGCGCCGCGATGCGGTGGCGACCGCAAAAAGGACGGGCGTCAATTAGCGATCGATGCGCCCAGGGTCAAAGGTCGCGCGCGGTGTAAAGGAGCGACGGAAGTGGGAGGCGGTGGAGGTTGGGCTGGCCCAAGAGGAGGAGTCCGCCTCCCGAAAGGATGGGACTGGCCCCCCCATGTATTGGGCGCTGACGCTACTCATTTGGCGGGGAATGGAGAGGAGAGACAGGAGGTGTGTACGCACCTTTATGGTGACTGAAGGGACGCGCCCCAGCTCTGTATCGCCCGCCATCTGCAGCACAGGTGTGTGATTAGAAAGCGTTAAAAATTATTCGAAAAAAAATTGGAAAAAAAATTAGGTTGCAAATAGTTTAAACAAAAGAGCTTTTTAAAACGAAAGGAAAATGTTTGTAAATTTAGAAAGAAAGAATGGTTGGAGCAATGAACCGATGGAGAGTCCAAGTTCGTTGGCACTTCGGCGTTGAGACTAAGCTCTTCTTTCAGGCCGCTCTCCTTGCTTTTGATGCCTCAAATCATTCATTGATCCTTACTTCAATGGTGTGAGCTTTTTGAAATTCTTGGAATTCTTAGCGTAACTTTAAGGCCTTGCCACAAAACAGTTGATTTTGCTATTATGTATTCACGCCTTTGTTAGCCAATGTTACACAGTCTCATTACCGCTTATAATTGTCCACAATTGAAAAATAACCCCGACACAAATAAAGGGTAAGAAAAAGCAGCCGCAACTGATAGGCGGCTCTTGTGCCTCGCGTATGCGTGCCTGCAGGCTTTTGAGGCGTGCAGCCTTGTCGGCGTAGTCGTGGAGCGGGGCCGGGGCCTCGGAGGCCGGCAGGCCGTACAGACTCGGCTCCGTCCCCAGCACTGCCAGGCCTAGTCGCCCGCTCCCACTCAGCCAGGCCAGGACGCCTCCAAGCCCTGCCATCGAGCAAGGGGGCGAAGGGGAGATGAACTCAACCCTCCAGACCGGGGCCGAGGCTGAGGCGGCGGAGGGCCAGCGGGATTTCGGGCAGCTGAGCAGCCCAGCGTAGGCCGGCATCTGCGTAGAAGAGCAGTGTACGGCTGTGACTGGCCACTGCGTGCAGGGCGCAGCCTTCTGGGGCTGCAGATTTTTGTTTACTTATTGTAATGATTTTTAGATTTATTAAAAAAATTGTTTTTTATTGGAAATTGAGTGAAAATGGGAGTGAAGGGAGGTGTACAGGAGCCGATGGAAAGTAGGGCGGAGGGGTGGTAGTCGATACGGTTGACGTAGCGAAGATTGCCGCCTTCCGTGAAGCAGAAGACCTGCCTTTCTCCCAAGACCTGCGTATTGCTTGTTTATTGGATCACTCAGTCCATGACTCATGGCTAAGTGTCAACATCCCGTTTTGCAATACTTGGTTGGAAGTAGAGCTGAGAATGTGAACCAAAATGGACGGCTGAGCTGGTGATGCTTCCAAGACGCGGATGTCCAATGCAGCTTCGCCCAGGCTCACTGACCAATCTGGCTGGAACATTAGATTATTGTAAATTGTTTGTTACAAACAATAATATTAGTTTATTATTGCAGCCGTGATCGAACTAGCGAAGTTTCCTATTAGAATCATCTACCGTGAGGGGTCAAAAAGTCATAAAGTCATAAACTACACCATACCATTTTTTTAAAAAATTTCTTTATTACCCGAAGCCTTGAGAAAAGTCATAAATAAGGGGAAAAACTGACAGTGACGCGCTTGCCAGAGACAGAGTTGGCGGCGGCTTCACGGCTCTCCACCGCCGCCGCCACTGCCAGGTTCTGGTACCTATATTTGGAAAGGAAATTAGGAGTTCGAGAAAGAGTTGAGGCCTAAAAATTAAAAAAAACTTCATAAAATTATGCCTTAAATTAGGCTAATTCTCTATTCAATCTAAGCTTAAACAGAAAATTTTAAAATCCATTAAATATTTTCTAATTTCTAAACTCCGTGCAATGATAAATGTCTAGAAGCAATGATAAATAAATATTTGATAATTTCGACGCTTGCTAAAAAAGAAACAAGGTATTCTCGGCTATCGCCAAGATGCGCGGCCTTTGTTCCAGTACAAGTAATAACCACTAGCTACGTTACAAAACTTCAATTCGCATGGTTGATACGTACCTGCCAAAAATCAGCTGATTTCATTGAAAAACAATGGAAATATGCATGTTCAAATTTTTGAAACATCAAGATTTTGGGTTTTTGTCTATAAATCAAGATAAAATAAATATTTCACAAAATCCTTTTGCCAGCTTTAAGATATTACTTTGATGGACGTACCTGCCAAAAATCAGCTGATTTCATTGAAAAACAATGGATTTATGCATGTTCAAGTTTTTGAAACATCAAGATTTTGGGTTTTTGCCTATAAATCAAGTTATAAGAAAAATTTCGAAAATTCCTTTTGCCAGCTTCAAGATATTACTTTGACGGACGTACCTGCCAAAATTCAGCTAATTTCATTGAAAAACCAGTGATTTATGAATTTTCGTATTTTGAAACATCAAAAAATTGAGTTTTGGGCGAAAATCGAAAAATGGCGCCGATCGCAAAAAAACGCCTCGAGCCACCACCCAGACGGACCTTCATGCAAAAAATCAGCCAATTTCATTGAAAAACCGCGGAGTACTGGCCGCGAACGGACAAGTATATATATATGCGGAATTCGGACGAAAAATGGGGTAACTGCTTAAGCTGGCCTTGGCCACCCGCCGCTTCGGGCAGGGCGCCAGAGCTCCTCCGGCCTCCGGGCACGGGTGCTACGGCCCCTACGCTTCGCCTAGCATGCTTCGCATGCTAGGCTACGCTCCGGGGCCTCCGCACCCATGCCCTCCGGCCTCCGAAGCTCTGACTGCCCTGCCCTCCGCGGCAGGCGGCCTTCGGCCGCGCAAAAATACTTGTAGCTCTGCAGGAGCCAGTCGGAGGAGACAGTGAGGAAGGCGTCGGAGGCTGGAGCGTAAGCCAGAGGCCCAGGGAGAAGAGAGCCTGGCAGGAAGCGCTCAAAGGCCGGCGATTCCTGCTCCCATACCGACAGAGCACCGTCCAACGACTGCACGCACAGAAATTCCCGCCCTCAATTTCCTTTCCACTCGAAAATATTTAGAATTTCAAAAAACTTCAGTTCGGGAGGAGAAAAAGCTAAATTTTTTTAGCAATTAGGCTTGAGCAAGGGAGCACAGCGACATTTGCTTTTCGCCCCGCCCATTTCAGTTTAGGGGAAAACAGTGGCAGAGAGTGGCTTGCTGATGGTGGCAGATAGAACTTTCTCGAAGTTTGAAGTTGCATTTTGGCCAACTTAGTTGAGAAAGTAAACGTCTACGCGCATACTTAACTGGCGTTTAAAAATCAAAATGAAAAAATTGAGATAGAGGGGTAGGAGTGAAGAAAAGTAAAATGGGTTGATGGGTTTGCACAGCAGTAGCTTTACCGTCGATATCTTCGGTCACACCTCCAGATAATACTTAAATTGCATGAATCCATGCTGCCTTTGCTCACTGCCAATTACTCACAAAGTTTGGAGTGGTATGAAAATTGAATGAAAATTAAAAGTCACGGTTAAGTCGTCAGCGCATTAGATGGCACAAGAATAGAGAATAAAGTTGCTACCAGTGGCTCCACCAAAAGGTCCATGGGTAAGGTTGTAAGCGGCTCTGTAGAGCTGGTGTTCATAGGCTCGTCGAAGGCTGTACTGACTCCCGTGCCTCACCTGCTCCGATTCTTCACCTCAATTTATTTTCTTCTCTTATCTTTCATTCTTCAACTATGTCCATAGGTAACTGGCAGCTAGATTCACTGCTAATGAGTGTAACTCTTAGGGAAACAAGTATATGGCGCAAAGCGCAATAGGTGACCGCGGAGCGCATCCTTTATATGATCCTTTTAACTCAAAAATCAAGTATGTGTTTTGTCAACCAATTTCAATAGTAAGCACAGATTAAGAATCGACATATAAGACTAGTGAACAAAAAAATCAAGTCTTCTGTGCAATTCTCAAGACTTCAGGTACTACAGTGCAAAAACCGCATATTGCAATTTTCCAACGTTCTACCCAAAAAAGTAATGTTTCAAATGCTTTGGGACCAGTTCCACCCTTCCAGATCTTCCTAAAATGTTATTACCTTTCAGCAAAAAAAAAGTTTGTCCAAATCCGTTGAGAATTCGCTATTTCTCAACATACCCCATTTTTCAAACTTTCTACCCAAAAAAGTAATGTTTCAAATGCTCCGGGACCAGTTCCACCCCTCTAGATCTTCCTAAAATGTTATTACCTTCCAGCAAAACAAAAGTTTGTCCAAATCCGTTGAGAACTCGCTATTTCTCAACATACTCCATTTTTCAAACGTTCTACCCAAAAAAGTAATGTTTCAAATGCTATGGGACCAGTTCCACCCCTCTAGATCTTCCTAAAATATTATTACCTTTCAGGGAAAAAAAAGTTTGTCAAAATCCGTTGAGAATTGAGCCTTTTACAGCATACCCCATTTTTCAACCTTTCTACCCAAAAAAGTAATGTTTCAAATGCTCAAATTCCGGGTCTACCCCTCCAGATCTTCCTAAAATAGCATTACCTTTCAGGAAAAAAAAAGTTTGTCAAGATCCGTTGAGAATTCGCCCGGGGCCAGCATTTCCAGATACAGATTGGGCTGGCGCGAGGGAGTGTAGCGACCGTCAGCGCCCAGCCCCTCTTTTCGACTTAGGTGTACGTTTTCGGGGTTATTGCTAGATCTTTATTTTGATAAGGCTCTAGCTCGTCACAGGGAGTTTCAATCTTTCTAATTCTTTTTGCATTGGAAAGAGCATCATCAAATTGACCAAAACTCGCGAGAAATCGCTGAAAAGTTGCAGAATTGTAGTAAATTTTGTAAAAAACCATTTGTCCGAACTCCGACTCCTCCTCCTCCTCCTTCTTCTCCGCATCTATTCAATGGACGATAGTAGGTATTCATTTCTGCCCCCCCTCACCCCCCCCCCCCCCGGGTCCTTGGGCCTCATGTATTGACTTTTATTCATAAGTCTTCAGTTAAGCAGCTATGCATATTCATCCGTGGTGTAGTGGTCTACGCGATTAAACAGCTGGTTGAAGCTGGGAGGTTCGAATTCTTCTTAGGCAATCATTTTTATTTTGGAATCTTTAAGTTGAAAAAACAACTGGTACCATCGGCAGGTCAAAATTAGAGCTCTTTTCTCCCAAAAATCGATTGCTCTAAGCAAAAATCATGAAAATTTCACAAAAATATGTTAGTTTGCCAATAAATTTGAATTGTATTTTTGATTTTCGAATTTTTTCTTTTTGTTATATTTTTTAAAATAATTATGTTTTTTTATTTTTTTAAATTTTTTATCCATTAATATCTTAATATATTTTCGATTCTTTTATGTTTGTTATAATTTTTTAATGAGTTTATTTTTTTTATTTATTTTCCATATATTACAATAAAAAAAATTTTTTTTATACATTTTATACTATATTAAAAGTGGAAGAAATAACTGGTACCATCGGCAAGCCAAATGTTGGTCTTTTTTCTCAAATTTCTGTAATTGCCTCAAGCAAAAAGTCAAGGAAATACATCTACTACTTGTGGAATCTGCTGCGTCATCTGCATTTTGTTTTTGGGCGCGCATGGAAAGAGACACTGAACTGCGCGCCAAAAACAAAATGCAACTGTCCTAGCAGCAGATTCCACAAGTAGTAGATGTATTTCCTTGACTTTTTGCTTGAGGCAATTACAAAATTTGGAGAAAAGAGACCAACATTTGGCTTGCCGATGGTACCAGTTATACATATATATGAGGACAAAAGTTGAGTAACCTCTATAGACCGCGGAGCGGCCCTTCGGGCCGCTAAGCGGTCAAAAAGGCTCGTTTTTCATTATCCCTTTGAACTTTCACTGTAAATAGCATGTGCGACATCTATCTTACTATTATGATTCAAAAACTTGTAATAAAGTAGAGATTGGTAGCGAACAACTGATGGGTATACGAACAAAGGCGAACCCCCGAGGAGAAAGACGGAGAGTTTCCGCGGTTGCAGCACTGCTAACGCTGCCAGATTCGTTGAGGACACGAACGCACCTATCGCCACCTGCCATTCACAACCTTGCATGAACACGGATTACATTAGGTATAAGGAGTGTACTCTCGCCCTATTGAAACTAAACGATAACAAAGTAGAGTCAGTGAATTAGACATTTTTTAGATAAAAGCCATCAGCCACCAAAATTGTGGAGATAAAAGCTGTTTCATTGGCGCATGAAGCATAGTAGGCCGTTTTTTCCTTTTCTTCGTTTTTGTGATTTAAAATAGCCTTGATTTTATGACCAACAAGTGCAGCAAAGGAAATCACTAGCACATTTTTGTGCATAAATCTTTAGTTAAAAACAACTGGCACAAACTTTTTTTAAAAACTGATCGATATGTTCTAAACGAACTGCAATTTTGAACGAGACCTAAAGGGTTTCAGTAACCTGAATGATAGGTTGTTCCAGCTTGGTCTCCAAAAGCAGGTGTTCTGGGCGAAAGGCAATGCTTCCGTTGCTATCCACGGGGGGGGGGGGGGGGGGGCGGCCCTCGAACGTCGAAGATTCGCAGTATGCCAGCCAGACTCCCAACCACCACTTGCTCTCAAGGATTTCAGGAACCTGAATGATAGGCTGTTCCAGCTTGGTCTCCAAAAGCAGGTGTTCTGGGCGAAAGGCAATGCTTCCGTTGCTATCCACCGGCCCTCGAACGTCGAAGATTCGCAGTATGCCAGCCAGACTCCCAACCACCACTTGCTCTCAAGGATTTCAGGAACCTGAATGATAGGCTGTTCCAGCTTGGTCTCCAAAAGCAGGTGTTCTGGGCGAAAGGCAATGCTTCCGTTGCTATCCACCGGCCCTCGAACGTCGAAGATTCGCAGTATGCCAGCCAGACTCCCAACCACCACTTGCTCTCAAGGATTTCAGGAACCTGAATGATAGGCTGTTCCAGCTTGGTCTCCAAAAGCAGGTGTTCTGGGCGAAAGGCAATGCTTCCGTTGCTATCCACCGGCCCTCGAACGTCGAAGATTCGCAGTATGCCAGCCAGACTCCCAACCACCACTTGCTCTCAAGGATTTCAGGAACCTGAATGATAGGCTGTTCCAGCTTGGTCTCCAAAAGCAGGTGTTCTGGGCGAAAGGCAATGCTTCCGTTGCTATCCACCGGCCCTCGAACGTCGAAGATTCGCAGTATGCCAGCCAGACTCCCAACCACCACTTGCTCTCAAGGATTTCAGGAACCTGAATGATAGGCTGTTCCAGCTTGGTCTCCAAAAGCAGGTGTTCTGGGCGAAAGGCAATGCTTCCGTTGCTATCCACCGGCCCTCGAACGTCGAAGATTCGCAGTATGCCAGCCAGACTCCCAACCACCACTTGCTCTCAAGGATTTCAGGAACCTGAATGATAGGCTGTTCCAGCTTGGTCTCCAAAAGCAGGTGTTCTGGGCGAAAGGCAATGCTTCCGTTGCTATCCACCGGCCCTCGAACGTCGAAGATTCGCAGTATGCCAGCCAGACTCCCAACCACCACTTGCTCTCAAGGATTTCAGGAACCTGAATGATAGGCTGTTCCAGCTTGGTCTCCAAAAGCAGGTGTTCTGGGCGAAAGGCAATGCTTCCGTTGCTATCCACCGGCCCTCGAACGTCGAAGATTCACAGTATGCCAGCCAGGTGCTCACTCCCCACCCCCCCCTCGCTCTAAGCGGGATTTCAGGAACCTGAATGATAGGCTGTTCCAGCTCTGGTCTCCAAAAGCAGGTGTTCTGGGCGGAAAGGCAATGCTTCCGTTGCTATCCACCGGCCCTCGAACGTCGAAGATTCACAGTATGCCAGCCAGACTCCCAACCACCACTTGCTCTCAAGGATTTCAGGAACCTGAATGATAGGCTGTTCCAGCTTGGTCTCCAAAAGCAGGTGTTCTGGGCGAAAGGCAATGCTTCCGTTGCTATCCACCGGCCCTCGAACGTCGAAGATTCGCAGTATGCCAGCCAGACTCCCAACCACCACTTGCTCTCAAGGATTTCAGGAACCTGAATGATAGGCTGTTCCAGCTTGGTCTCCAAAAGCAGGTGTTCTGGGCGAAAGCAGGTGTTCTGGGCGAAAGGCAATGCTTCCGTTGCTATCCACCGGCCCTCGAACGTCGAAGATTCGCAGTATGCCAGCCAGACTCCCAACCACCACTTGCTCTCAAGGATTTCAGGAACCTGAATGATAGGCTGTAGGCTGTTCCAGCTTGGTCTCCAAAAGCAGGTGTTCTGGGCGAAAGGCAATGCTTCCGTTGCTATCCACCGGCCCTCGAACGTCGAAGATTCACAGTATGCCAGCCAGACTCCCAACCACCACTTGCTCTCAAGGATTTCAGGAACCTGAATGATAGGCTGATCCAGATAGGTCTCCAAAAGCAGTTGTTCTGGGGCGAAAGGCAATGCTTCCGTTGCTATCCACCGGCCCTCGAACGTCGAAGATTCGCAGTATGCCAGCCAGACTCCCAACCACCACTTGCTCTCAAGGATTTCAGGAACCTGAATGATAGGCTGTTCCAGCTTGGTCTCCAAAAGCAGGTGTTCTGGGCGAAAGGCAATGCTTCCGTTGCTATCCACCGGCCCTCGAACGTCGAAGATTCGCAGTATGCCAGCCAGACTCCCAACCACCACTTGCTCTCAAGGATTTCAGGAACCTGAATGATAGGCTGTTCCAGCTTGGTCTCCAAAAGCAGGTGTTCTGGGCGAAAGGCAATGCTTCCGTTGCTATCCACCGGCCCTCGAACGTCGAAGATTCGCAGTATGCCAGCCAGACTCCCAACCACCACTTGCTCTCAAGGATTTCAGGAACCTGAATGATAGGCTGTTCCAGCTTGGTCTCCAAAAGCAGGTGTTCTGGGCGAAAGGCAATGCTACCGTTGCTATCCACCTGCCCTCGAACGGTTTCGAAGATTCGCAGTATGCCAGCCAGACTCCCAACCACCACTTGCTCTCAAGGATTTCAGGAACCTGAATGTTAGGCTGTTCCAGCTTGGTCTCCAAAAGCAGGTGTTCTGGGCGAAAGGCAATGCTTCCGTTGCTATCCACTCGGCCTTCGGACCTCGAAGATTCCCACTATGCCAGCCAGACTCCCAACCACCACTTGCTCTCAAGGATTTCAGGAACCTGAATGATAGGCTGTTCCAGCTTGGTCTCCAAAAGCAGGTGTTCTGGGGGGGGGTGTTGGGGGGTGTGGGTGGGTGGTTTGGTGGTGGGTGGTGTGGGGGGAGGGCGGTGCTTCCCTTGCTTTACCCCCGCCCTCGAACGTCGAGGATTCACAGTGCTTGATGCCAGCCAGACTCCCCAACCACCACTTGCTCTCAAGGATTTCAGGAACCTGAATGATAGGCTGTTCCAGCTTGGTCTCCAAAAGCAGGTGTTCTGGGCGAAAGGCAATGCTTCCGTTGCTATCCACCGGCCCTCGAACGTCGAAGATTCGCAGTATGCCAGCCAGACTCCCAACCACCACTTGCTCTCAAGGATTTCAGGAACCTGAATGATAGGCTGTTCCAGCTTGGTCTCCAAAAGCAGGTGTTCTGGGCGAAAGGCAATGCTTCCGTTGCTATCCACCGGCCCTCGAACGTCGAAGATTCGCAGTATGCCAGCCAGACTCCCAACCACCACTTGCTCTCAAGGATTTCAGGAACCTGAATGATAGGCTGTTCCAGCTTGGTCTCCAAAAGCAGGTGTTCTGGGCGAAAGGCAATGCTTCCGTTGCTATCCACCGGCCCTCGAACGTCGAAGATTCGCAGTATGCCAGCCAGACTCCCAACCACCACTTGCTCTCAAGGATTTCAGGAACCTGAATGATAGGCTGTTCCAGCTTGGTCTCCAAAAGCAGGTGTTCTGGGCGAAAGGCAATGCTTCCGTTGCTATCCACCGGCCCTCGAACGTCGAAGATTCGCAGTATGCCAGCCAGACTCCCAACCACCACTTGCTCT
>JASANA010003306.1:0-39175 GCA_030248095.1 Ptycholaimellus sp. GST1_10 | reverse complement strand
TGGTGAAATTAGCTCAGCTGCATCCGGTGTCATTCGGAATGAGATTGTAAGCAGCAGGATCACTAATGGTGTCCGCGGGTTTCCAGTATACAACAAGGCCTCTAAGATGCTCACTGAGGCCAAACGGCCAATTTGTCCCCGTGCCTGCACATGTGGAGGCAGCTGCCTTTCGTCTCCAGTAACCACAACTGCTTGCAGCTTATCTCCTGTCTGCCCTATCTGCCACAGCGCTAAGTCTCTCTGAATAAGACTAGCTTCATCCATGATGAGTAATGTGGGATGGAAGCCCATCCTTTCTAGAAAGTAAAACTTGCTTGAATCTAAAGTCGTGAAAACAAGATTAGGGCTTAAAAAGTTGACGAACAGTGCCAGTCTCTGCCGGCGTAATCGTTGCAAGGATGCCCTGATCAGTGGCAACTGAGTCCAGCTGCTTTGTCTTCCTCCTTCACATCCTACCTTACAAACTTCCAACCTCGTTTCACATTCTATGATCTCGCCTATTAATTGGACGAATTCCTTGTATGCCGGAATCATCCAGTCCAAAAACACAAAGTTGGCCTGCTCACAGGCTAGCCTCGCCGAATTCTCAACTTCGTTCTCACCCGGAAATGCCTGCCTAATGCATTGTTCTGCTTGTCGCATAAGCAGATGTGCTGGCGGGACTTCCCAGGCCTCAAAATCGGTGGCCCCTCCATGGGACTGACTGCAAATCCTAATTGATCGAATGCAATTTGCCGACTCCGTATTCTGAGACTGACGAAGTCCTTGCAGGATTCTTAGCAGTGTTACATAAGCTCCGCTAGCCGCAAAATTAGTTTGGGCTATAAATAATATCTTACATTCCTTACTCTCTACCCTAAGCTTCAATGTGCGGTAGAGAATATAGTTGCAAGCTCCTAATAGGGTAGTGGCTGTTTTACTCGCCCCTGGAACTCCAGGCACAAGTACTAGCGAGTTTTGAGGCTTCCCTTCCATCCCACACAAAGCCATCACTTTCACTACGTTTTCTTGATCCATGGTAAGAGAAGTGCCTAGCAAGTGGAGGCAGGACGGAAGTGGTCCTGCCTCTGGCGTACAGCCTCTCCCTTCCCTATTAACGCCAACACATCTTCTCAATATGCGTGATGTTGGCGAATTGCCGTTAAGAAGCGCTCCAGCATAGCATGTCTGGTATTCTAAATATGGACTTTCTAGTTCTGGGGAGTGCGTTAAATGCATCCCAAATTGCATCCCTTGCACTGCCCTTCCCTCCGACAAAAGCTTCTGATGGAGTGGAATGAGTGAGCTTGCTTCGACCCAAATCCTTCCCTCCCATTCTCCTCCAATCTCCTCTCCCTTCCACAATCTTCCTTTGATGGGTTGGGAAAGACACGGGAATTCAAGCGCTACGCCAAATGCTCCTTTCATCTCCATAGCGGTCCATCCTACCGATCTCACCCTTACATATTCTTCTCCTTCCTCCTCGTCAACCACGCAAGTGATGGGAAGCCTTTTCTCATTTTCTATTCCCTCTACGCTTCCTGCTAGAAAATCGAATGCTGAAATCGCAAAATGATTGATGAGAAAAAGTTGGTCGGCTGAAAAAAGGTGAGATGCGGTTTCAGCTATTTCTGCGGAATGAGCTGCTTTGATATGAAAATGTGGAAGGTTCAACCATCCCGCTAATTGTTTGTAGGCCATTGGCTTATAGGACTTGATGAAAAATAATCGTTTTTCGTTTTGGGCTACTTCTAGCTCCTCCATACAAAGTATGAGAATAGCTGATCCTATTTCCAATGGTGGGCCTCTTTTGGCCTGAAAAGCTATTGAGTCTGCGTTCAAAACCGCTCTCCCCTTCAACTTCTCCCTCCTTTCCCTTCCAGCCTCAAAGCTCACAGCAACCTGCCCCCGGATGGAAACGATGAAAGAAGGATGCGTACTTTGGGTGCCTGGGTGTTCCCCCGGGCTGCCTATGTTCATGATAAAGGCGGGAGTGCAATAAAATCGGTGCGGGAGTTGCGGGAGCAAAATCTGCTTGGCCTGCCACTCTGCTGATTGTGGAGTCCAGACCAATTGAGTTACTTTAATCGCATCCTCTTTTTCTAACAAGAGTTGAGGCGGAACTCTGAGAGCCATCAGAACTTCTGCTCTCCTATCAGTGTGGGAGTAGAGTAAAGTGTATGTTGGAGAAAGAAGAAATCCAGTGGCCGGCGATCCATCGTCGGCATTTGGTGACTCATCCGCCTTTCTCACTCTCAACCGCCCATCTCTATCCACCCTATCCACAATTGCTGTCATCCATCCTCCCTCTACACTCATCCTCGAAGTTTGGATCGACGGAATCAGGCTAACCCATGCTTGTGGCCCTGACAAGGAGGATGGGATCTGCTGCCCACGTTCAGAACTTGTTCCGCCTCAGTGACTGGTTGCGAGTCAATGGATGATGACCAATCGGGTAGTGGAGCCTTGCGAGGTCAGCGGGCGGGCGTCCTGGTGGTGGACGAGCAGGGCCCGTGTCTGGACCCGAACCAGCTGGAGGCCGACGTCGGCTACCCCGTGGTCCTCTGTCGCCTGGTCCATGGCCGCATTGCCCAGCTTCCCTATCTCCTAGAGTCACTTTTTAATCAGGTCCCTCAATTTTCTCTCTTCTCCTCCTCATCAAGCACACTTAAACCTAGAGGGCCAATTTTTTTTTACTGAAAGTAGTCCTATCTGTCTTTGGCTAACCTGCAAATTCGTGGTGAAAAAACTTTTTCCTGGCCAGAGTTATGGTCATTTTTGTAAGGTCACATAAATTACAAATGGCTTTGACGAAAAGTTCAATGTTTTGGTGCATTTTCAAAAATTTATTTCTCAAGTTTATAATAGCTAGAGACCCCAAAATTTAGCACAAATTAGCTCTAAGTGTCTTTTATAAGTGTGCAAATTTTTATATCTCTAGCATTTTTTGTTGGCTCACAATTGACTCATAAGTAATGCAACTCAATTCTGTGTTTATTGAAATGTCATGGACACAACCAATCAATAAGCCAATGTGATTGCCTAGCATATGAAATGGCTTTACAAATTGGGCTATTGTGAGCTAATTTGTGCTAAATTTTGGGGTCTCTACTCTAGCTATTACAGAACTTGAGAAAATTTTTTTTGAAAATGCACCAAAACATTGAACTTTTCGCCGAAGCCGTTTGTAATTTATGTGACCTTACAAAAACGACCATAACTCTGTCTAGGAAAAAGCTTTTTCGCCACAAATTTGTAGTTTAACCAAGGACAGATAGGACTACTTTCAGTAAAAAAATTGGCCCTCTAGGTTTAAGTGTGTTTGAGAAATGGGCTTCCAAAATTAGGTGTTCCAAAAAGGCCTACCCCCCTGTAAAAGATAACGGAAATAGGTGTACAGCCTATATAGATAAAAACGGCATTATAACGGCTATTTGGATATATTTTATATCTGGTACCATCGGCAGGCCAAAAGTGGGGCTCTTTTCTCCAAAATTTGCAATTTCCTCGAGAAAAAAGTCAAGGAAATACATTTCCTACTACTGGAATCTGCTGCTTGGACACTTGCATTTTGTTTTTGGCATGCAGTTCAGTGTCCCTTTCCATGTGCGCCCAAAAACAAAATGCAGATGACGCAGCAGATTCCATTAGTAGGTCCCCCACCCCCCATCCTCGGCTGCCTAGACCACAGTATTTTTATTCATAAGTCTTCAGTAAAACAACTGAGGCATGTGCACCAGTGGTGTAGTGGTGTAAGCGTTTGGCCAGCTGGATGAAACTGGCAGGTTCGAAACATTCACAGGCACTCCTTTTTTTATTTTTGTGAATTTTAGTTTTTTAACTGGTACCATCGGCAGGCCATAAGTAAAGCTCTTTTCTCCCATAAAGTATGCGGCAAGAAAATTTCTCAAAAATATATTAGTTTGCCAACAAATTTGCATTGTATTTCATTTTCGAAACTTTTCTTTTTGTTATATTTAAAAAAGTTTAATTATTTATTTATTTAATAAAATATTAACCAAATATATGACCAACAATATAAAATTTGTTCTCTATACGTTTTTTAATATATTAAAAGTGGAAGAAATATCTGGTACCATCGGCAGGCCAAATGTGGGTCTCTTTTCTCCAGAATTAGCAATCGCCTCGAGTAAAAAGTCAAGGAAATACAATTTCTACTAGTGGAATTCTCAATGGATTTTGACAAACTTTTTTTTCCCTGAACGATAATAATATTCTAGAAAGATCCGGCAAAGGGGAACCGGATTTTGAGCATTTAAAACATTACTTTTTTGGGTAGACTTTTTTAAAAGACATTTATGCTGAGAAATGGCGAATTCTCAACGGATTTGGACAAACTTTTTTTTCCTGAAAGCTAATAAAATTTTAGGGAGATCTGGAGGGGTGGAACCATTTGAAACATTACTTTTTTGGGTAGAAAGTTTGAAAAGCGTGGTATGCTGAGAAATGGCGAATTCTCAACGGATTTGGACATACTTTTTTCTCTGAAAGGTAATAAAATTTTAGGAAGATCTGGAGGGGTGGAACCGGTCCTGGAGCATTTGAAACATTGCTTTTTTGGATAAAAATTGTTAAAAATGGGCTATTCTGAGAAATTGCGAATTCTCAACGGATTTGGACATACTTTTTTTCCCTGAACGATAATAATATTCTAGAAAGATCCGGCAAAGGGGAACCGGATTTTGAGCATTTAAAACATTACTTTTTTGGGTAGACTTTTTTAAAAGACATTTATGCTGAGAAATGGCGAATTCTCAACGGATTTGGACAAACTTTTTTTTCCTGAAAGCTAATAAAATTTTAGGGAGATCTGGAGGGGTGGAACCATTTGAAACATTACTTTTTTGGGTAGAAAGTTTGAAAAGCGTGGTATGCTGAGAAATGGCGAATTCTCAACGGATTTGGACATACTTTTTTCTCTGAAAGGTAATAAAATTTTAGGAAGATCTGGAGGGGTGGAATCTGTCCTGGAGCATTTGAAACATTGCTTTTTTGGATAAAAATTGTTAAAAATGGGCTATTCTGAGAAATTGCGAATTCTCAACGGATTTGGACATACTTTTTTCCTGAAAGGTAATAAAATTTTAGGAAGATCGGGAGGGGTGGAACCGGTCCTGGAGTATTTGAAACATTACTTTTTTGGATAGAAATTGTTAAAAATGGGCTATGCTGAGAAATTGCGAATTCTCAACGGATTTGGACATACTTTTTTCCTGAAAGTGGAAGGGGTGGAACTGGTTTTGGTTGAGAATTGCACAGAAATCTTTGATTTTTTTGATTCCCAAGTCATATATGTCGATTCTAAATTTGTGCTTACTTTCGAAATTAGTTGAGAAACGGCAGACTTATGGTCATACATTAGTCATGGTGATGGTGAATTTAATCCAGCTTATTACCTCCGCGCTCATATGGTACATTTTAAAGCTTATACCTGTTATGATTGGTGCTTGTGCAAAAATTACATGGACAGTTTAGCTTAAAAAGAAATTGGCGCTAAGTCAAATTTAGATTATTTTTTCAAACATGTGCATTTCATGTCTCCTGAAAAGCTGTCAAAGTATCGACAAGCATTGCATTGCTAAGAGGAGTGAATAATAAATCCAAATTTTAAGCAGCAAGAGACATGTTTAAAGCATCATCAAATTTTTCTACCCCAAATTCAACATGAAATCCTGTGGTTATATCGCAGGCATGCGACTCTTTGTTGGTGCCCTCTTCTCCTTCCTCTTGCGCATTAATCCACAATTTTTTAAAAAACATTTTCAGGCTATTTTTTGACCGCGGAGCGGCCCGAAGGGCCGCTCCGCGGTCTATAGAGGTTACTCAACTTTTGTCCTCATATATATATATGTGTGTATATGTTCCTGGACATGCTGGAAACGGGCAAATTCTCAACGGATTGGGACAAACTTTTTTTTTCCTGAAAGGTAATGCAATTTTAGGAAGATCTGGAGGGTTAGACCCGGTTTCCGAGCATTTGAAACATTACTTATTTGGGTAAAAAGGTTTTAACATTGCAATATACAGTTTTTGCGCTGTAGCTACTGTAATCTTGAGAATTGCACCGACAACTTGAGTTTTTTTGTTCACAAGTCGTATATAACGATTCCAAATCTGTGCTTACTTTTGAAAATGGTTGAGAAACCACAGACTTTTCCTCTTGAGTGACAAACTTTTGCTCATAACAAAAGCATCAAAAATTAGTAGCAGCTGAACGGCTGATAATTGAACAGAACACTTGAGTTTTTTTGTTCACTAGTCGTATATAGCAATTCCAAATCTGTGCTTACTTTTGAAAATGGTTGAGAAACCACAGACTTTCCCTCTTGAGTGACAAAATTTTGCGCATGACAATAGCATCAATAATAAGTAGCAGCTGAACGGCTGATAATTGAACAGAACACTTGAGTTTTTTGTTCACAAGTCGTATATAGCGATTCCAAATCTGTGCTTACTTTTGAAAATGGTTGAGAAACCACAGACTTTCCCTCTTGAGTGACAAACTTTTGTGCATGACAATAGCATCAATAATTAGTAGCAGTTGAACGGCTGATAACTGAACAGAACACTTGAGTTTTTTTGTTCACAAGTCGTATATAACGATTCCAAATCTGTGCTTACTTTTGAAAATGGTTGAGAAACCACAGACTTTCCCTCATGAGTGACAAACTTTTGTGCATGACAATAGCATCAATAATTAGTAGCAGCTGAATGGCTGATAATTGAACAAAACACTTGAGTTTTTTTGTTCACAAGTCATATATAACGACTCCAAATCTGTGCTTACTTTTGAAAATGGTGGAGAAACCACAGAACTAAGTGCTCCGCGGTCACCTATTGCGCTTTGCGCCATATACTTGTTTAAGTATTTTATTGGCCTAACCAGCTGATGACCTAATTCCAAAGGTTCCGGAGAGGGTGGAATTTCACCTTCTTCCAAGCCATCATGTTTCTGCAATGCAATTAAAGACGTTCATTTTTGGTCCGCACTGAATAAACATAATAATCAAACATTTACTCTGCTGTGGTCGGGTGGTGTAATGGGGTCTCCATACGTCACCTTAGAGGGGTAATAATTTTGTAGAACGTTTCGCGGTCGTGGGTTATTTCCTGGGAAACCGTCATTTTCCATTTGTCAAAAGCTAGCCTTTAATTGTAAGAAGTGATTGTGTGAAAAGAATCAACATTGATGTGCCAACATCTATAAATATTTAAATGTTTTGAAGATGCATTTACTTTTCAAATCGTGCACAAATTAACTAAATAGATAGGCTTATATGCCAACATTGCTCTTTTATGAATTTGTTTTAGTAATTTGGCCATAGAAAAACATAAAACTTACGTTAGAGCAGCGTGGTTTTTGTAATGGCGTTGGAAGTTGTACTTTTTTGAACTTTGGCGTCGTGCTTGAACTATCTTCATAATCTTTTTATGAAGCTTGGACGGAAGATTCCTCGTTTTCCTGTTGAACCTCATTTTTTCTAAGCATGGGATTATTTGGCAATTCCACCTACAATGTTTTAATATTTAGAAATGCTTCATTAAACAATATAAGCAATGAAAAAAATTTACAAAAGGTCCTTCGATGGGTTCCAGTTACCGCGGAAAATAATCGAAGCAAACATATGGATGCAGCAGTGAAATTGTTCATTTTCTATTTTTTTCCGTCGCCGATTTTGTCCCTTACTAAGTATCTCCCCCTTTTCGAGTTCCATAGTGTAAGTGTATATATTGAGTTTCAGGCGTTTCTGACTGGCAAGCTGAAGGCAGGCCTCTCATTACAGCAGTCCCCTGGGCTTTCTTGAGGATAGAGTGTAAGGGGGGTAGGAGGAGATAGGAGGAGAGGGGGGGAGGCGGTGCGAGGGGGGCGAGGGCAAAGTACGTATTGCCCTTGGCCTACTCCCACTCCTACCCATTTGCTTCACTTTGTGCCTTTCTCACTCGTATAGTGGCTTGGCTGAAGCTAAGCATAGCACTGAAAAGTGCATAAATGAATATAGCACATGCATTGCAAAGCAAAGTAAGCTAAAGGCGTGGAACCACACCTCTTGGTGTGTTGAAGCCATGCAAGCTTACTGCAAAAGCTTTGGCACAATTTTATGTGTCAGGGCTCATAAAAAGTTGGCTGTGTAGTGCGTGTTAAAGAAATTAAATGCGTTTGATTGTGTCCTATTGCAAATAATGATAATTAATACTCTAGAACGCGTAAATTTATAAATATGATATGAATTAAGTTTCAGCCATAAATACGTGTTTTAAGAGAGATTTTCAGAGAGTCATTACACTATGGGGGTTTGTCATACTTTTTTATCCCCTTATTGGGCTGGCGCAAAGGGAGCTTTAGCAGAGTGCTAGTGCCTAGCCCCTTTTTTCGATTTTTATGTCTTAAAATTAGATGCAACTGTAATATTTTTTTGAAAATTGAAATAAATTTGATTTTTGACAACAATTCGTAAATTTGTGTATGGCTAAACATTTAGCAACTGATAACCTCTATAGTTCTAAACCAATTTACATGAATTGAACATCATTCAAACCCTCTTGACAAGAACTAAAACGATGTTTTTTACTTTTCACTTTGACTATGACTTTTGATGCAAGCAAATGAACCTTACTGATTTCAAACAAGTATATATCACAAAGAGCAATAGGTGACCGCAGTTGTACAAAATGTCATACCGGGGGGGGGGGGGGGGAACGAAGTCTTCGCGGAAAATTTTTTCATATTTTACTCAAGAATGGGTGCATATATTTTGACCAAACTTGGCCACAATTTAGTCCTAGATATACTGTATGATGACCTAAAACGGCGAGTAATTAAATAATTATTGACTCTCTGGCAGTCAAAATTGTAAAATCACTCCATTTCAGAAATTCCAAACCCTATGTTTAAACATATAAACTGCACCATTTTTTCAATTCAATGCCAATAGCTCAATAATTAATATTTTGCCACAAGATTATAGGGGTACATCGTCCACTATTGGGTGTGCCTCTGTACCAGTTTTTATCATTCTACCATAAACCTGTGCAGAGTTAATGGATAGTATATTAAAAACCGCGAATACTTCGTTCTCCCCCCCGGTACCCATGAACTTTCATACCCGAACTTTTGTACCCAAACTTTCGTACCCTGAACTTTCGTACCCAGGTTCTGTAGTACCCGAACTTTCGTACCCCTAAATGTAATACCTATCAGATTGGTTTTTTGACCGCCGAGCGGCCCGAGGGGCTGCTCCGCGGTCTATAGAGGTTACAGAACTTTTGTCCTCATATATATATATATATATATGTATGTATATATATATATATATATATATATATATATATATATATATATATATATATATATATATATATATATATATATATATATATATATATATATATATATATATATATATCTGTATCTGGAAATGCTGGGAACGGGCGAATTCTCAACGGATTTGGACTAACTTTTTTTTTCCTGAAAGGTAATAATATTTTAGGAAGATTTGGAGGGGTAGGCCCGGAATTTTAGCATTTGAAACATTACTTTTTTGGGTAGAAATATTGAAAAATGCAGGGGCGGAGCTACCTATGGGCATTTTAGGCGAATGCCCCCCCGAAGCCATTTCGAAGGGGGCAATGCCACCCCCGATATGCTTGAACAAATTTTCACTTTAGGCAAAGGGGCCAAAAAAAATTCGCGCTCCGCGCAGTGTTGATAATTTTTCTCATTACATTAGCTAGTGCTTAAGTCATTTATACTATTTTTTTCCCAAAATAAATCAAAATTTTGTTTTATAGGCCAGATTGTCAAAGCACATTTATACATGGTTTCTGTTTGCCTAAAGATTAAAAATTGTTTGAACTAATTTTCACATTGGGCAAAACAGCCAAAAAAATTTGCGCTCCGCGCAGTGTTGATAATGTTTAAGTGTTTGTGTTTAAGTGTTTAAGTCTATTTCTTCTTAATTTTTTCCTAAATCAATCAAATTTTTGTTGTATGGGCATTATTGCCTTGGTTTCTGTTTGCCTAAAAGTTAAAAAAACAATTTTTAATTTTTTCCAAAGCTTAAGCACAGTAGTGAAATGATCAATGATTCCTTGGCTATCATAAACTGAGAGAAATTCTTATATTTGTAAGGAGATGCATGTATATTACAAGACTAAAATGCTACAGCATGAGCCGCTTATGAGTTGTCAATTATCAAAAAGAACTAGACAAGGTGTGACAAAATCGTGATAAAATTCGATTTAAATTATAAACCATTTTGAGTCAAAATTTTAACAGGTTTATCTACAAAATCCACTGATCATTCATAAGCAGGCGGCAATTTATGGTAGGAAACTGGTCATTTCGATTTTTCTAGTTTTTTTTGTCTTCAATTTTTGCTTACATGATGTTATTTGTGAACTTTACTTAATGCTTTTAGCCTTTTACAGAAAAAACCTGTCAAATTTGAAAAGTGATTTGAAAAGAAAATTGATTATATTGCAAATGCCAGCAAAAGTTAACTTTACTTTAGCTAATTTCAATTTAACTTTAATTTTGTTTGTTTTATCCAGAAAAATTCAGAAAAATTTCTTTGAGTTAACTTCAAGCATTTAATTACATTTTAACATATTTTTTTATTTCACTAGTTTTATTTTCTATTTTATCATTCACTAATTTTTGTCCTCTTTGTGCCAAAATTGCCGCCTGCTTATGAATGATCAGTGGATTTTGTAGATAAACCTGTTAAAATTTTGACTCAAAATGGTTTATAATTTAAATCGAATTTTATCACGATTTTGTCACACCTTGTCTAGTTCTTTTTGATAATTGACAATTCATAAGCGGCTCATGCTGTAGCATTTTAGTCTTGTCTAGATCTTGGCCATGTGGAAGACATATTTACTTGCCACATGAACAAGGCTTCAAACAGTAATTGGGGAAAAAAGCCATCGCTTGGTGTTGTTGTTTGGTAGGTAATTCCATGATCCATGAAGGTCAAACATATTGCATGCGAGGTAACCTGACCATCAGTTTATAAAAAACTTCCCTAAATTGAAACTTTAGGTTTTTTCCAGTTTTTTTTCGATATTTCTTAAATTCTAAGGCCAAAATCAAAATTTCACGATTTTCGTCATCGAGATCTCATTGAGAGCTTTCGATTGATATATATATGTTATAGGTTTCATCCAATATCCAAGGCGCTGAACCTCGTGACATGTAACCACCCAAAAACTCGATCACCCATTCATAACTAGGGCGCTGTCGCGCCCTAGGATGTCTATTGCTGTTGTGTCTCCTCCTCAACACACCTCTCCTTCCACTGCGATTTATCTTCACTCTATGCTGATGGGATGAAGAAGCTCTAACTCTCAAACTTGAAGACATGTCCAAACCTCACTCTATATTTAAATATTCTTATAATCCATTTGTTGCCTAAACAAGTATATGGCGCGAAGCGCAATAGGTGACCGCGGAGCACACACCTTACAATAAGAATGCATGGAATTTCGTCAGTCATAAGGGCAAGTCTGTGGTTTCTCAGGCATTTTCAAAAGTATGCACAGATTTAGAATCAGTATATATGACTTGTGAATTAAAAAACCAAGTCTTCTGTGCAATTATCAGCCATTCAGCTGCTACTGCTTATCAATGTTATTGGCACGCATGAAAGATAGTCACTCAAGAGGGTAAGTCTGTGGTTTCTCAACCATTTTCAAAAGTAAGCACACATTTAGAATCGGTATATATGACTTGTGAATCAAAAAACCAAAGTCTTCTGTGCGGTTATCAACACTAAACGTGCTACAGCGCAAAACCTGTACATTGCAATTTTCAAACCTTTCTACCCACACAAGTAATGTTTCAAATGGTCCGGGACCGCTTCCTACCTGCGATATCTTCCTATAACATTATTATATTTCGGGGAAAAAAAGTTTCTCAAGATCCGTTGAGAATTCGCCCGTTCCCAGCTTTTCCAGATATATATATCAGGACAAAAATTTAGTAAACTCTTGTTAAGAGGAACATCGCAGTTTTGTATATGGTAGGTGGTCATGCCATTCTCACCCCCTACGCCACCTCTGCATCATCCATTCCAAGCGCCCGCCCTCCCTCTTTCACATCTCCTGCAATCATTACACACTTTTGCTTGAGTAAAAGAGGAGAAGAAAGATAACCTTTCAATGTACATCAGAGCTGAGGAGGAGTAGAGACCTCTCCATCCTTCAGCTTGTGGAGCCTGTACCAGGGGGTTCATCTTCGTCAGCGGCCAGAGCATCTTCAAGGACAACCTCAGCTTCCTTCTCTGGACCCCCAGCCGTACAGGTCTCCCACTCTTTCATCACCCTCCCACCTTCTTCCTCCAGCTCGCCTCTGCTGAGCTCAAGCTTCGTCTCCTCTTCATCGACCTCTTCTATCCACTCACCCTCCCAACAGCCCTCTCTAGGGCTAGAGTCAGAATCAGAACAAGGTTGAGAAGATGAGCTCCGAGCAGTCCAGCGCCTCTGTTGCAGGCTTGCCCTACCTCTCCTGCTTCGCCCTCGTCTCCCAATGCTACCCCATCGAGTGCAGCCATGCCTGCGACGCCAAGAATCACCTCCCCAACCAGATCAAGTGCTTCCGGTGCCAGGACATCTACTGTCTCACTGGCCTCTCCAACGCCTTCTCACCCTCTGGCGCCGCCTCCAAGACCACCTTCCGAGCTCTGGAGGCCTGCCACAATGTCTCCAAGACCATTGCCCCCGAGGAGTGGACAGAGAGCACCCGGCCCTTCCTCTTCCTCTGCCCATCCTGTGAGCTGGGTATGGGACGCTCTCCTCGTCCTCTCCTCCTCCAGCTCAAGGATCAAGGCCTTCTCAAGCACACCTCCTACGACGAGTACTCCTACATCGGCCCTACTTGCTTCGAGGAGCACACCGGCCTGCCCTTCCATCGATCGAGCCTAGAGCCTCACAAGGAGTGCTTCTGGGCGGAGATGATGGGGGAGCGAGAGCCCATCCCCAACCCCTCATCCTCTCCTCACCTTCCTCATTGCATCGGCAGCATTCCTGAGTCCGAGTTCCTCCAGCAGCGGGCTGCGGGGCACCTGGACGGTGCAGAGCCGGTGGACGACGAGGAGAACAACAAGGAGGAGGAGGGCGGACAAGAGGAGAACCTGGAGCAGGACAACGACCTGGAGGTGGAGGAGGACACACCCGCCGTCCGCATCGCTCAGCTTCAGTGAGAGGCCGATGCCGCCAAGGAAGCCCTCCAGGCTCAGGCCACGGTCTCCCAGCAGCGCCTCACCGAGCTCCAGGCCTCCCTGGAATCCGTTGCAGCTGAGCGCCTCAGCGCCCAGAAGGCCCTGCAGGAGACCAAGCGAGTACAGCAGGAGCAGACGGCTCTCCTTCTCCAGGAACAAGCTCTCCGTCAGCAAGCCAAGTCCACCTCTCAACAGATGCAGAATGAGGTGGAGTGACTGTGGCACACCGTGGAGGGCATGAAGAAGGAGTGCCTCAAGGCCATCCAGGACGAGGGCAATCGAGTCCAGAAGCAGTTCCAGGCAGCCGAGTCCCACTTCCGCCGGGACCTCCAGCTCTTCCAGGAGTCCAATGACACCCTCTCCTCCTCTCTCGTCCAGAAGAGCATTGAAGCAGGACAAGTGCAGACTCGGAACATGGCCTTGCAGAAGGAGGTGGAGCGGATGAAGGAGCGCGTCAAGCACGCGGAGGCGGAGCGGGCCCCCATCATTCACTCCTTTCAGTCCCTGCATCCGCACTGGGCCACAGCCGCCCTGCCTCCCGACACACATCCCAATCCACCCGCCTTTGTTGGAGCCCCCACCTCTGCCGGGCCCTCCACCAGTCTCACCCCTGCCTCCTCCTCAACCACTGCACCTACTGCCTCTCTGCCTCTCTTCTCCTCGTCATCGATGGGATCTGGGACAAGCACGGGCATGAGACCTACGACTACTACAGCTCCAGCTCCAGTGGTGACAAGTTCAGGCTTGCTGTTGATGGCGTTCACAATGTCCACGACCACGGCCTTCACCCCTGTCTCCAACACTCAGCCCACCTCCACTGGTCAGGCCACCTCTGCTGGCCATCCCGCCTCTGCCGGGAATCCCGCCTCTGCCGGGAACCCTGCCTCTGCCAGGGCCATCCGCCACTCCGGCGCCTACCTGGACATGGCCCTCGGCCACGCGGGATCCTGACATCAGCACCCTGAGCTCTGCTTCTTCGACGGTGTCAACCTCGCGGACTTTGCTCGTTGGTGAGAATGGTGGCAGTACTACTTTGAGCCGGATCCCATGCCTGCCCCAGACAAGCTGGAGCTCCTCCTCTCCTGCCTCAAAGGCCAAGCCCACACCAAGGTCATCTGGTGCCAGCGCTACAAGGCCACGGACTACGAGGATGCAAAGAAGGTGCTACTGGAGGCCTACGGGGACCCGGCGGGGACAAAGCGCGAGCTGATCCAGGATCTGCATGACATTGTGCCCATCCACACCTTCAGCGGCTGGGAACAGATCTCCAGCCTCGCGGACTTTCTCTTTGCCACGGCCAACCAGCTGCGTTTGCTCGGTGTTGGGGACTTGGACTCCCACCTTCCTCTCATCACTGCCAAGCTGCCTTCAGACTACTGGCGGTAGATCGTGCTGCAGCATTGCCAGACGGGCATCCTCACCGATCCCTCCTTCGACGAGCTCATCATCCTCCTCCAGATGGAAGCCCGCTTCCGCCGAGAGCTGGATGCCAACGCTTCGCCTCCTTCCATCTCTTCTGGTGCAGCCCTTCTAGGAGCAGGCCAGTCTCGCCCAGCCAAGTCTGGACTGCGCTCATTGCCTCAGCCAACCACACAGAAGCGCAAGAAGGGCTCTGGCAACCAGAAGGGCTCTGGCAACTGGGAGAGCTCCAGCGGCCAGCCTCGCAAGTCCTCACAGGCCCCGAGCGGCGACAAGCCCAAGCTCTGATGGGCGGACGGGAGTGCCATCTACTGCGCCTTCTGCGATGCCAACCACTACCCCTGCGACTGCACCAAGTACTCCATGCCCCAAGCTCACCTCCGCCAAGCCAAGGAGATCGCCCACTGCCTCAACTGCCTCCGACAGCGCCACAAGGCCAAGGACTGCCGCAACATAGGCCGCTGCCAGGAGTGCCAGGCCAAGCACCACACCATCCTCCACTCCGCCTTTCAGGCCAACCCCGGCACCGCCTGCGCTGGCCTCGCCACCCAGCCTGACCACAACCTCCCCTACACCCTCCACGCCCTCTGCACTCTCAATGCCTACAACCCCAAAGGTGAAGAGGGGAAGCAAGTGGAGTTGCTGGCGGATGATGGCTCCTCCTTCACCTGGATTACCAGGGACTGTGCCTCGCGGCTGGGTCTATGCGCCTATGGCTCAGCCCACGTCTCTCTCTCCATCGCCTGCGAGGGACGGACCAAGTACGTGCGGACACTCTACGTGGATCTGGAGCTGCTATACCAAGATGGCCGAGTGCTGCCAGTGGCTGCGCTGTTGGCGGATGAGGTGGCTGCGCCGTGGTGGTGGACGGCTTTGAGCTGCACTCCAACCTCCTCCAGAAGCTCCCTCCCAGCCACTACCTCAACCTTCCTTCTTCCACCCAATGCTCTGTTTGCCTAGACGTCCTCCTTGGCGTCAACTACAGCGAGCACGTGACCGGCCCCAAGGCCACCACTGTCAAGGTCGCCGCTGGCCTCACCTGCTATCTCACCCGCTATGGCAACCTGCTCAAGGGACGGGTGGATCGGCGCCTCCTCTCCGAGGCCTCCTCCCCTCCTACCCAGGCCTTCCTCTTCTCCTATGGACGCATGGAGAAGGAGCTGAAGAAGCAGACAGATCTGGAGTACCTGGGCATCGCGGCGGAGTACGAGGAGCCGCAGAAGATGAGTGAGGAGTTTGACATTGCTTGCATGGAGGATGGCCACTTCCTCATCGGCCTCCCCGTCAAGGACTCCATCTCTCGCCTCACCTCCAACTTCTGCTGCACTCTCTCTCGTGGCATTCGCCTGGAGTCCAAGTACAGCCCTGAGGAGATGGCTCTGCACTATGGCGAGTTTGACAAGTTTGCTGAGGAGGGGATCTCTCCTCCACTACATTCCACATCGGCCAGTGTTCAAGTACGGAGCGGAGTTTACAAAGTGTCGGCTGGTCCTGGACTGCTCCGCCAAGACATCGGAGGGCATCAGTCTCAACGACTGCTTGCACATGGGAAACAACCACATCTCTGACCTCTTTGGCCTTAAGTGCAAGTTCCGGGCGGGCAAGCATGTCTTTATCACCGACATCTCTGCAGCCTTCTACAGCATTGCCGTTCGCTCCGAGCACCAGGACCTCCTTCGCATCCTCCTTCCCCGCGACCGCCACAAGCCCCTCTCCAACTGCAACCTCGACGTTTACAAGTACGCCCGGCTGGTGATGGGGGCCAGTCCAAGTCCCAACCTCCTCCTTGCCTGCCTCAAGCGCCTTGGCGACGATGCAGCAGACTCAGGAACAGGCTATGGACTGTGCCCTGAGGAGCTTCGCACTCTCGCCGACAGCTTCTATGTGGACAATGGTGTCTTCCCCTTCACAGACCCCAAGGATGCCAAGCACATCATCGCCGGCCTCATTGCCCTCTTTGCTTCCGCCAAGCTCCATCTGCGCCAGTTCTCTTCGGACGTGCCAGAGGTGCTGGAGGGAGTGCCTGAGCCAGACCTGCAGACAAAGCAGGTCATCCACAACCTGGGCGTGGAGTGGGATGTCAGCAGCGACCTCGTCAGCCCCCTCAAGCCTGACTTCGACGACCTCACTGGCCCTTTCACCAAGCGGGCCTTCCTCTCCGCTATCTCTTGCTTCTACGACCCCTATGGTCTCCTTGCCCCTTTCCTACTCCAAGCCTGCCTCCTGTTCCAGACAGGAGTGCCCTCTGAGCTGGGGTGGGAAGAGTGGGTGGGGAAAGGGGTGGAGGAGGGCTGGCGGCATCTCGAGCGAGAGCTGAGCCAGCTAGACAACGTGAAGCTGCCATGCAAGCTTGTCTCTGACCCCAACAAGCCAGCCGACCTCATCGTCTTCAGCAACGGCGGCAGGGGCGCCTACGGATTCGTCACCTACATGGTCCAGGCAGGACAACCCATCTTCCTGGCCGCCAAGTCCAAG
This sequence comes from Ptycholaimellus sp. GST1_10, assembly GCA_030248095.1. Lineage (NCBI taxonomy): Eukaryota > Metazoa > Nematoda > Chromadorea > Chromadorida > Chromadoridae > Ptycholaimellus > Ptycholaimellus sp. GST1_10. The sequence goes on along the minus strand of JASANA010003306.1, from coordinate 22,061 downwards.
CTCGTCCCTTCTTCCCGCAAGAGTCTGCTCATCACCATCCCCCACATTGAGAGGTGGGTGGCCATGATTGCTACTTGCTTCCTTTGCTTCGCCCTCCACCAACTCGGCTCCTTCATCCGGTTTAACAACCTCATCCACTACATCGACTCCCAGGTCGTCCTCTACTGGCTACAGCATCCGGTGGGCCTGCATTGATATGAGGCAAGGAGAGCGGCGGAGGTGGAGGAGCTGACACAGGGCTTCAAGGGCTATGAGCGCCGCTTCATCCCCACGGAGGACAATGCCACCGACATACTCACTAAGCCCAAGGCCCTCTCTTCCCTGCTCCAGTCCAACTACAACACTGAACCCGACTTCCTCCGCTTGCCACTCACTCAGTGGCCTTCTTGGACTCCACCCTCCTTCACTCCAGAAGAGGAGGAGAGTTGACTGGGCGAGAAGAAGAAGAAGCCAGAGGCTACGGTGATGGGAGCGATGGGGACGGGCAGAGACCAGGACTGGAGTGCCCTCGACCAGATCCTCAACTCCTCCAACAACCTTGACAAGGTCCTCTGCACCTACGCTCTCCTTCTTCGCCTTCAGTGACGTCAGATGTGGCCACGAGGTGAAGGAGTGTCCTATGTGGAGAAGACGGAGGCCCTGAACATGCTCCCCCACGAGATGCAGCTCTGCTACTACCCCACCCTCTACTCCGACCTTCAGCAGAAGGGCTTCTCCAAGGAGAAGATCTGCAAGCAGCTCTCCATCTTCCTATCTGACGATGGCATACTCCGAGTAGGGACACGGATGGCGGAAGAGTCCCCGGCTCTCCTGCCCGGCTCCTCCCGCCTGGCCCTCCTTCTCGCCCTCCAAGCACATCACCAGCTACTCCATGCCGGCCCTGCTCAAGTACTGGCCCAAGTCCGTCTCCGACACTGGCCTACACAGGGACTGCCGGGAGTGAAGCGAGCACTGCGAGGCTGTGGCGTCTGTGTCCAAGCTGCCCGACGTCATCTTCCCCGGCCTCCGCCCAGGCTCCTTCCTCACCAGCGTCTCCAGCCCAATCTACCTCCCTTCCATCACCTCCTCCTTGACCAGCTGGGCCCCATCTACACCTACAACTACACTCGCCAGCAGTACCAGAAGAGATGGGGCTAGCATCTGGAGGTGCTAGCGAACTACAGCACGGTGGCCATCGTCAGTGCCTTCCAGTGGATGTGGGCCAGATGCGGGCTCACCGCCGGCACCGTGTACCTGGACTGTGCCATGGCCTTCAAGGGTTTCGCCAACCTCGCCTCAGCCTTCCCTTCCTACATCTCTCTCAAGCTCTCCTTTGGCTCCGTCCGAGTGCCCTGGAGGCATGGGGGCGTTGAGAAGATGGTGGATCTGGTGAAGGGACCACTGCGAGCCTCGCTGGGGTCCCGGGAGGTCAGCAACTTCGAACTCAGCACTGTCCTGTGCCTCGTCGAGGCCATGCTCAACCAGCGCCCTCTCACCAGCCTCACCGGCAACCCCCAAGACCTCCTCCCTCTCACTCCGGCCCACCCCATGTCCAGCTCCAAGCACCTCTCCTGCCGGACTCGCTTCTGCTGCCCAGTTCTCGCCCTGCCCGCCTCCTGCGGCTCCAAGTTCAGCATCGCCAGGAGCTGGTGGACGCATTCTGGCACCACTGGAGCATGGAGTACAAGGCTCACCTCCACCAACAGCACCTCCATCAACTTCGTCAAGGCCAACCTGTGGAGCTGAAGGAGGGCGCCGTCTGTCTCCTGGTGGAGAAGAGCAAGTGGGCCAACTGGAAGCTCGTCAAGGTGGACAAGCTCCTCCCCGGCCCCGACGGTATCCTACACTATGTCGAGGTCACCAACGCCTCCGGCTACAGCAGCGCCCGCTCCATCAGCCATCTCGTCCCCTTGGAGCTCGATCTGCTCTCCAGCATCTGCCCTGAGGACCAGTCCAACTACCCAAGCGACTCCGCTGAGGGGGAGGAGGCTGGTGACGTGGTCGGCGATCAGGACGACGGGGATGGAGCGGTGGAGCAGACGGAGGACGTGGACAAGCCGGCCCCTGCCCCTCCTACTCCCCCTTTCCTTCCTCTCACAGCACAAGGCCTGCGTGCCTATCGTCACTCTCTTCTTGCTCAGTAGCATATTTTGTTGAGCCTTTTCTCATCTCCCACTCTCCAAGCTCACCTATGCTCCCTCCTTTTGAGCCACTGCCTAGCATCATGTAGCTTTAGGCCTTCCTCTTTGTTTCAGCTCCATTCCTTCCTTGTTGAGGCTTGGAGTGTGATTCATTTTCTTCTTTCGTCGGGGTCAAAAAGAAGGCCCCGAGTATTCTGTTAAGAGTTTCAGCTCCATTCCTTCCTTGTTTAGGCTTGGAGTGTGATTCATTTCCTTCTCTTGTTGGACAAAAGAAGGCCCCGAGTATTCTGTTAATTCTGAAAAATTCTGTCGCATTTTTGCATATGGTAGGCGGTCATGCCATTCTCACCCCCTACGCCACCTCTGCATCATCCATTCCAAGCGCCCGCCCTCCCTCTTTTGCATCTCCTGCAATCATTACACACTTTTGCTTGTGTAAAAGAGGAGAAGAAAGATAACCTTTCAATGCGCAACAGAGCTGAGGAGGAGTAGAGACCTCTCCATCCTTCAACTCTATAGACCGTGGAGCAGCCCTTCGGGCCACTCCTTGGTCAAAAATTGGTGTGCTGTGTGTATGGGTTGAAGATGTTAGCACAATTAGAACTTTGTAAAAACTTAAGCAGCCTGCCTGCAACAAGAAAAAAATTGTTTAACACAAATGTTACAGCAATTTAGCCCTGAAATTTATTCCAAAAAGGAGTGCACAATTCCTCTACAATTTTAAGAGTCATTTTTTCAAAGTTTCTGGTTTCTAGGGGGAGGGGACACCCCTCCCCCCTAGGACCCCCTCCCCAGGTCAGAGTTGGCTCCTCATTTTGCCCCCCCGAATGAAAATCCTAGCTCCGCCCCTGGAAAAATGGGGTATGTTGAGAAATGGCGAATTCTCAACGGATTTGGACAAACTTTTTTTTGCTGAAAGGTAATAACATTTTAGAAAGATCTGGATGGGTGGAACCGGTCCTGGAGCATTTGAAACATTACTTTTTTGGGTAGAATGATTGAAAAATGGGGTATGCTGAGAAATGGCGAATTCTCAACGGATTTGGACAAACTTTTTTTTTGCTGAAAGGTAATAACATTTTAGAAAGATCTGGATGGGTGGAACCGGTCCTGGAACATTTTAAACATTACTTTTTTGGGTAGAATTGTTGAATAATGGGGTATGTTGAGAAATGGCGAATTCTCAATGGATTTGTACAAACTTTTTTTGCTGAAAGGTAATAACATTTTAGAAATATCTGGATGGGTGGAACCGGTCCCGGAGCATTTGAAACATTACTTTTTTAGGTAGAAAGGTTGAATAATGGGGTATGCTGAGAAATCGCGAATAATGGGCTGTGAAGCTCCGTGGTCACCTATTGCGCTCTGCGCCATATACTTGTTGGTCTGCCGATGGTACCACATATTTCTTCCACTTTTAAGATAAAAAAATAAAAGAATAAAATAAAAGTACCAAAGAAGGTTTGAACCTGGACATCTCTGAATCGAGTCAAATAGACAAGCCACTTGACCACACAGCCGCACAACTTCCTTTGTAGACGTCCATATTAATTGCACAGAATTACCATTGAACCTTGCCAATTGATGCCTTAAGTACAGGCCGATTGAATGCCTACTATCGTCCATTGAATAGATGCGGAGAAGAAGAAGAAGGAGAAGAAGGAGTTCGGACAAATGGTTTTGAGTGATTTTCTAATGATTGCTGTAAGTTTTGGGTGATTTCTCGCTAGTTTTGGACAATTCGATGATGCTCTTTCTAATGCAAAAAGAATCAGAACGATTGGATTCTTCTGTGAGGAACAGGAGCCTTATCAATTTTAAGATCTAGCAATAACCCCGAAAACGTACACCTGGGTCGAAAAGAGGGGCTGGGCGCTGACGGTCGCTATGCTCCCTCGCGCCAGCCCAATATAGACTCACAGGTCAAATCTAGGTGACTCCTTAGTACTGCCCCCAGGCAAAGCCCTGGGCGGCAGTTCAAAAATTGAAGAAAAAGATGATGGAATTGTAGGTGATCCGAGTGTCGGTGATGGAGAGCAAAACGGTGAAGGAGGTGCTGCAGAAGATCGGCATAAAGGTACGGGCTGGTAACAATTCTATTGGCGCAATTGCATTGGGTGGGTTTTTTCTGTGGCCTCCTAAAGCGCCTATTTTCGAAGAGTTCCTTTTAGACAGCTCGCTGCCTCAAGCTTTTTCGCTGGGATCGAAGAAAAGCTGGTAAAATGAATCAATAGTTAGAGAATTTGCAAACAGTGCTGTAACACTTTAACATGATTTTGCGCTTAAGATTCTTGCGATCAATCGATTTTTGTAAAAATTAAAAACTATAGTAGTGCTTGAAAGCTTGAACATAATTTTTAAGCCAGCATTTGGCGGTTAAAACATTAAGCCAACCAGTGTTCATAACTATAAAATATGTTCTACAAAAACAATAAAAAGTTGAAACCCATCACCGATTGCAGTGTTTTAGCACACTCTATTACACTTTTTTCAATTTTTGGCACCAGAATTATCATCTTTGTCACAAGTTCAATCGAAATACCTCTTTGTCATTCATTTAACCAGCAGCAGTCTATTTCAGGTCCCACTAGAGCCGAAAAGTCACTTCCTGCTACTGCGTAGAAGCGGGGCGCCTTCCGAGTGTCTCATCCCCACCGACTCCGATCTCCTCCTGCCCCTGCTGGCTGATTAAGCCGTGCAGCTGAGGGAGCGCCTTCTCTATCACGTGGACCCAGTGAAAAACATTTGAAATTGATTTTGCTCACGCGACGGGACGCGACATCACACGTGACGTCGCACCGGGAGCCTCCAACGTCCGGTCGCACCGGGATACAATGTGCGACCGGCTTCAATGTCTTTTCTGAGGCACTTTTTCCCTCGGAATTTGCTTGGAAATGTTTGTTTTTTTTGTAATTGGTGTTCCTTATTGCTAAAATACTTTGTACAACCATAGAAAAGTGCAATAGGTGCCCCATAGAAAGGTTAGTCTCTCTATAATGTAGATGTGGCGTCCCTATAGGTGTAGCATTGGGACAAGGGAGGTCTCATTGGGACAAGGGTGAACATGGTCTCTCAAAAGGGAAAGTATGTGGTTTCTCAACCATTTTTAAAAGTAAGCACAGATTTGGAATCGTTATATACGACTTGTGAACAAAAAAACCAAAGTCTTCTGTTCAATTCTCAGCCGTTCAGTTGCTACTGATTATTGATGCTATTGTCATGCATGAAAGTTTGTCACTCAAGAGGGTAAGTCTGTGGTTTCTCAACCATTTTTAAAAGTAAGCACAGATTTGGAATCGTTATATACGACTTGTGAACAAAAAAACTCAAGTCTTCTGTGCAATTCTCAAGATTACAGGTGCTACAAAGCAAAAACTGTATATTGCAAGTTTCGGGCCTTTCTACCCAAAAATTTTCAAAAAATGGGTTCAAAATGGCATAAATGGACGGCTTAGGGCACATATGCAATTGCTACATGCTTTTGGCCAACAATTATCACTTCAAAATGCTAAAAACATTGAAAAAATTGCGTCTGACATGCCGGTCGCACAGGTGAGCACTTTGACAAGGACGGAACGCGACCCGATCGCGACAGATGCAAAATCCCAAATCTCAGCGACACGAACGCAGCGACCCGACCGGCTACCTCCCGGTCGCACGTTGTGTTTCTCTGCGTGGACCTCGCACGGGAGCAGCTACAGGTGAGAATTTTCACCTGGGGTATGATGTTTCGCTGACTTTATGTGTTTCTGTAAGAACAAAAAAACCGTCGATGGTTTGGACCCATGCTGTTGAAACGATTAGGTGTGGTGAAAAGAATGCCCAGGACAAGCTTTCTCTAGAATGATCAGTGCTCCGTTTGGCGATGCAGTTTCCTGAGCCCCATCATGAGCAGAGAGAAAGCAAGAAAGTATTGTCAGATATTTGCGGGCCTCACTATGTCTGACAGTGCGTGCAGTGCGAATGGGCGGGGAGGGCAGAGCGGCGGTGCCCTCGGTGGAGGCAGGGGGGCTGGGAGACGAACTGCTGGCCGTCAAACGATCCTGCCTACACAGCCATCCCCTATAGTCGAATCAGGCTGGCAATAATTTTGGCTGGCCAGGGGTCTTTGAAATCGGGAGGCCCTAAAACTGCTTTTGTATTTGTTGGGCATGAGAACTGGGTGTCCAGGGTCTAAAACCCTAACCATCTATTGCTTAAATAAGTTAATTTTTATGCACTTTTTTATTTATCTAATAAAATCTTACTGAATGTATAACCAACAATATAAAATTTGCATTTTTACATTTTATATTATATTAAAAGGGGAAGAAATATCTGGTACCATCAGCAGGCCAAATGTGGGTCTCTTTTCTCCAAAATTTAGAATTGCCTCCAGTAAATAGTCAAGGAAATACAATTTTTACTAGTTAAACCTGCTGCATCATCTGCATTTTGTTTTGGGCGCGCATGGTAAGAGACACTGAACTGCATGCCAAAAACAAAATGCAACTGTCCATGCAGCAGATTCCACTAGTAGGAATTGTATTTCCTCCAATTTTACTAGAGGTAATTCCAAATTTTGGAGAAAAGAGTACCACATTTGGCCTGCCGATGGTACCAGATATATCTTTCTTTCTTTTTAATCTTCCGTAAAGCAACGGGGAAAACAGAACAGCGAACAAGGGTGTTTTGAGGGTGAGAGAATGAAAAAGCTAGGCATCAGATATGATCAGCATCTTGAATGGAGTTGACAGCAGCAAGGAAGAGCCCGCGCCCCGCCCCAGCTCCTATGGCAGCCAGGCCCTGCCAAAAGCCAGCTGCCCACCCAGGCCAGAGAGCACGCAGGCCAGCCGCCCCTACACCAGCCACCTCGAAATGGTGAGTGCCACGCATCCCTGAGTGGAGAAAAAAGAAAAAGATGGGACATCCGTGCCAGGATTCTTGGAGGGTGGGGGAAGGAGCCTCAGTGCTAGTAGGTCTGCGTACAGTCAACTCTTCTGATCAAGTAATTATTTTTGAGCTTCCGTGGATGAAATTAGTTGTTACAGGAATATTTCCCTTTATAAAAATTTTATATTTTAAGAATATGAGTAAGAATATTTCAAGGTCTTTCTATGAAATCTGCTGAACTTTAGCCAGAAGGCATATTAATGCAACCCTTTCGTATCTTAATGCAATTTTTGCGGCTCATTTGAAATGGCGCATTTGCATTTTTTGAATGGTTTTATTTTCGTCAAATAGCCATTTGAAATGTAGCATTAAAATACAACACTCACAACACAACAATAAAATAAGAATTTGAGAATTGGAGAACTTTGAGCACAGGATAGTCTGAATAGTAAAAAATCGTCCCGTTCATCAATGCCGTAAAAAGAGAGAAAAAGGGGGCTTTAGGGGTTCAGAAGACTGGGTGAGCTTGAGGGGCTATGGGGAGGCTGGTGGCTGGTGAGTGAGCAGGTGACGCTTGAGGTTGAAGCGACGTTTGGCGGTGTAGGGGCAAAGGGTGCATGCGAAAGGCTTCTCCGGACGGTGGGTCTTGAGGTGCCGACAAAGAGACGGACGCTGGCGGGCAGCGAAGTCGCAGTGGGGACACTTGTAGGGTCGCTCCTGGGAATGGGTCCTCAGGTGAGCAGCGAGGGTGCCCGCGGTCATGGCCGTGTAGTCGCAGTGTGGGCAGGCATGGCGTCGTAGGTTTGTGTGGCCAGTGAGATGAAGATTGAGGTAGCGTTTCTGATGCGTGGTGTAGGAGCAATGGGGACAGGCAAATTGATGCTGCTGCTGCCAATCATGGGTGGCTTGGTGTGCTCTCAAGGCATGTCTGGTCTTGGCGGCGTAGTCACAGTGCTTGCAGGCGAATGGTCGGGCAGTGCCGTGTCTGGCGAGATGGGTTCGGAAGTCAGCGACGCGGTTGCAGGTGAAGTCGCAGGTGGAGCAGGAGTAGATGGGCTTGGCGATGGTGGGGTTGTGGCGGGCGAGGTGGAGCTTGAGGTGGTGCTCCTGGGTGGCAGCGTAGTTGCAGTGGGTGCAGCGGAAGGGGCGCAGGCGGGAGAAGGGACGGCTGGATGCGGCATCGGGGGAGTGGCTGCGGAGATGGTCGCGCAGCTTCTCCTCACTGCCACACTCCCGTCCACAGATTGGACAGCACTGCTCAGGGTCGGTTGTCACCGCCTCCTCCGACCGCCGCTCCAAAAGGACCACCGCCCTTAGGCCGCCAATCGCTGCCTCCTTCAGACCAAAGCACTGTTTGTTGTTCGAAGAATTGGGGGAGGGGTAAAATAGGGAACCGATAGAGGCGGCGCAGCATTCCGACTGGCGATAGTGGTTTGAAAGTGGCGGAAAGTGGCGGCCATGGCTCCGTTGAAGGCGGTGGGCCAGTCGTGGGGGAAGTTGTGACGGATGGAGTTCCAGACGGTGGCCAGATGACGCTTCCAGTCTGCCCGCTCCTCCTCACTCAGTGAGTTGCCCGCCTCCTCCTCGAAACGAGCCTCCCAAGACTGCGCCAGCTTCAGCAGCTCTGCCTCCGATCCAGTATGCCCCATTCTTCCTTGCCACGCGTTGACTGACTCAATTGAATCACAGACACACTCACTCCCTCCTCGCTCTTATATCCTCCGGCCAGGTACACTCGTTTATGGTGGCGTTTACGACCTAGGCGTTTATGAGGGGTTGGGTAAGTTGAGTGGTGCCTGAGGTTTAGGAGGGCAGGGCAGGGGGAGGCGGGGGGCCATATTTTATGGGCGACTAATAGTCTGGCGGGTGTTGACAGTGGGACGCCTAATCCATGCAGCGAGGTAGGGGGCAGACTGCCTACTCACCCGCCATCCTATGACCCAGATAGCCACCATCCCTATGCCCTGTCATTCTTTCCCCTAATTCACGGCATGACTTACTCAATCCCAGCATTTCAGAGTAGTGTATCAAATAGGATGTTCCGAAAGCCACACTGCTTTCAACCTTTCATCTGCTTGATTATCAATTTAATGCCAGTGTCGGGTATAAAATGACAAGTATAATGGCGCATTTTGAAGGCTGGAAAATGGCATATTACTGAAATTTCTCTTAGCCGGTCTTTTTAATGCTTGCAATCAAAATAGCTGATGATGCTTTTTAAGGTCTAGCTTGACATTTTTACATTTTGACCCAAAACTTTAACAGAAGTTGGGCTAAATATGTGCAAATCTATAAGTTTGATGTTGGGAGCATTTTGGATTTTTTGCGAAAAAGATGGTGAAATTGGTCCAGCAAAAATGGTGGTTTTTTTACGGGGGCCCGAGTCTCGAGTCTATCAGATTCTGCATCTTAAATTCAATCAAAAAATTCAAACTATACAAAAAAATGAAAGAATTAAAGTCAACAAATTTCCAATCCAAGTTTTATTCAAAAGGGCTGAAAAGGCGGATAATGAAGTTAAAATCGTGAAATTAGAAATTCCTTATTTGCCCAAATTAGCTAAGAAGGCGGGTAAAGGCATAATAATTAACCGCTTCAAGGCAAGGCCAAGGAAAGCATTGCTGGCCAGATTGGGCATGAGTCCAAGGAATTAACGAAGCGGCATCATAAGCAGACTGAGGAAAAAGCTGGCCCTGTTACCTTGCACGGTTTGAGTTATTTTGATACAAATTTTTTAAGAGATAACCTCTTATAAGCGTCTGTAGAGTCAGAACAGACATCCAGAAATTCCACCCAAATGAAGCCGTTCATGCTGGATGCTTTTGACTTTTATCTTTCTGCAATAGTCAACGTCTTGCAGATTTTCGCAGAAATTGAACACCTAATGAGCAGAGCAGCTGATGAAAAGAACCTTAAGCGTGAATATGAGACCTTATTCCATTGTCTGTGCAGACAATGCTAGAATGTTATTAAAGGGAAAACACTATGGGTTAACACCATCACCAATTCCGTTCGTATATTTTTGACCGCGAAGCGGGCTCGAAGGGTCCTCGCAGTCTATACATGTGACTGACTTTTTGTCCTTATATATATATTTCTATCTGGAATGGCCGGGGCCGTGCGAAATCTCAAAGGATTTTGACAAACTTTTTTTTTCTGGAAAGGTAATGTTTGCCTTAACAAATCTGGCAGGGTAGTGGTGGTTTTCAAACAGTTGAAATATTACTTTTTTGGGTGGAAAGTTTTAAAGATGTGGTATGCTGAGAAATGATGAATTCTCAATGGATTTGGACAAACTTTTTTTCCTGAAAGCTAATAAAATTTTAGGAAGATCTGGAGGGGTGGAACTGATCCCGGAGAAGTTGAAACATTTTATTTTTGGGTAGAAAGGTTTAAAAATTGGATATGCTGAGAATTGGCTAATTCTTAACGGATTTGGGCAAATTTTTTTCTGGAAAGCTAATTTTTGCCTTTACAAATTTGGCAGGGTGGAAGCGGTTTTCAAACAGGAGTTGAATTGAGTACTTTTTGAGTAGGACTACTTTTTTGAGTAGGAAAATTTTTTTCTAAAAAATTGTCTATTTGCTCTGTACCAACTGAACTGGCTTGAAGAGAAGGCTTGAGTTTTTTGTTTACAATTCATATAGAATGATTCCAAATCAGTGCTTACTTTCAAATTTAGTTGAGAAACCACAGACTTGTCTTTTTGAGCAACAAACTTTCAAACATGTAATTATTTAGTTCAGCCTATTGCTTCGCGGTCACCTATTGCGCTTTGCGCCATTATACTTGTTTTGAACGATAGGTGTTACCATTGTTAACTTGCAAGGGTATAATATTTTTGTGATGAAAGCTTTTCATTGTCAAATTAAAAATTCTAAAAGTTTCATATGCTACTACATGGGGAGAGCATCTGAGAGCAGAAAAAATTCTCAGAAAAAAACCTGGTGCGGTCCGCAAAGAGTTTCCAGATTCAAAAGTTGCATATTTACGTCATTCAAACTCTCATGCAAAAAAATGCTGATAAAATCCTGCGCATAGTTGCGCGTGGCCCAAATACTAGCAAAAATAATCATTTTTGGTTATTTTTGGAGGGTTTTCACTCATTTTTAGAAATTTTAAATTTTTTCGGCATTTTGACTAAGATTTTTAAAATTTACGCCCCAATATTATCCCAGAATCATAACAATTAGTCCCAATAAATTAAAAATTTTTTTGGAAATTTTAATGGCACTAATTTTTTCATTTATTGGCACTAATTTTTATGATTATGGGTCAATTTTGTGGCGTAGATTTTAAATATTGGGGTCCCAAATGCGGCAAAAATTTAAATTTTTTTTTGAATATGAATTTTTTTGAATTTTTCCGACGTAAATATGCAACTTTTGAATCTGGGAACCCACTGCGCACCTCACCAGGATTTTTTCTGTGAATTTTTTTCTGCTCTCATGTGCTCGACCCCATGTTGTAGCATAGGAAACTTGGGATTTTTTTCTCAAATTCAATGGGGTGTCACTTAGGTCGTTTGTCCTTTAAAGGGGCTCTTAAAATGATAGTTGGTCCTCTGAAATGTCAAGATTAGCTAGAAGGCTTTATTCCATTGTCTGCGCAGACAATGCTAAAATGGGCACTTTTAAGGGGGTGCTTAAAATGAGATTAGGTTCTTAGAAATGTCAAGATTTGCTCCTTTGATGCAGAAAAACTATCATTTGCACAAATATTATAACCATACTGTAGCACAAATGTGGCCTCCACTGATGTGTCAGTTTATGGCTTCATCTGCAGCAACTTGCGAAACTGAGGACTAATCTTTGTCAAAAATCCGAGACATTTGTGATAAGGACAATCGGCAGTTTTTGCCATTGAGTGGCATTTTACAGGCGTGCACCTCGCGTAAAATCAACATCTTTATTTCAGTTTATTCACCGTCAAAAGTATGAAAAAACAGTCCAACAACCAATATCCCCTGGCATTTCACAGCTGCAACGATTTCTGTTTCAAAAACTGCCCGGAAAAAGGCCTACGTCCACCCGCCTGCAACTCATCATAGCCACTCTTCGCATTCCAGCTCGCAACTAGAAAGGGGGTGTGGAGGTAGAAAGAAAGCCCTCAGCGAGCAGTTCCAGGACACGCTATCTCACTCCCACCCAGAACTCTGCCCCCCTCGACTGCCTCCTTCGGATCCTTCGCAGTCGTGGACGTCGCCAGATAGGAGCGGCAAAGCTGCCCCCTGGAGACCAGACAAGCCCGTAAAGGAGAACTAAGCCCGGCTGGCCTCCCTCAGCTCGTTAGGCCTTCCGAACCGACTCCAAAGGCTTCCGCTTTTGGCCCGCGGATTTGTCAGCCTAGGCTGCCAATCTCAGCAACGTAGCTTCCTCTCCTCTCCAGCCTCAAATCCATCAAGATAGACCTATATTAATAGCAAATACAGCTCTGTGCTCAAATATTCCAGCGAATGTTCCATGGTAAAGCGGGTTCGGTGTATAGGTCTTCAAAACGTAAGAAGAAAGTGTTTTGGAGAGACAAAAGGACAAGATGAGACAACTGACAGCATTTAAAAAGCGCAGCTGTTGTGTAGTCATTCAATTGACATGCAAAAGCGCAGCGTAGAAAGCTTCCAGGAACAATTTTATGGCTAAGCTTGGGGGCAAAGGGGTCTCTGGAGGCTGAAGAATAGAAGAGGTTTGGGCTAGGGGGGCTAATTTCACCCAGGAGGAGCGAAAAAGTTGATTAGAGCCGCATGGATTGCCCACCGAGGAGCTTCTAATCGAAACACCCCCTTTCAAACCTCTTCTGCAGTTCATTTGGAAGCCCAGTGGCGAATGCAAGAACTTCCTTGCAGACCACAATTCAGGAATATCCCACCCCCCTACAGGGGGGGTCAGCGCCTGGCTCCCACCCCCCCCCCCTACAGAGGGGGTCAGCGCCAGGCGCCCACCCCCCTACACGGGGGGTCAGCGGCTGGCGTCCACCCCCCCCCTAGAGGGGGGCTTAGCGCCAGGTAGCAAATATAGTTCCCATGGCAACCCTGTGGTTTTCTAGCCAATTTTCGAATTTCGCTCCAATTTGGCTTTCGAATTTCGTTTCAAAATGCAAAAAATCTTCAATCGTTAGTTTTCAATGAAATTATCCGTCAAGGGGATATCTTGAGTGCGTTTGAATGAATTTACGATTTTTTAAATTATATCTCGATTTATGGCTAAAAACGTGAAATCTTGATGTTTCAAAAATTTGAAAAAGCATGAATCCCCGATTTTTTTAAATAAAATCAGCTGAATTTTAAAAGGTGTGTCCGTCAAGGGAATATTTTGAATGTTTTATAATTAATTTACGAAATGGTTATTATTTCTCGATTTATGGCCAAAAACCTAAAAATTTTATGTTTCAACAAGGTATTCTCGGCAGATGAATATTTATGCCAAATTAATGCTGATTTCACTGAAAAACCTTGAATTTATGTTTTTATTTTGTATTTTTGACCGTGGAGCAGCCCGAAGGGCCGCTCCGCGGTCTATATAGATTACTGAACTTTTGTCCTGATATATATATAGGTATGTATGTCTTACTTGGTCGCCAACTCACCTTAAACCTCAACTCTCTATTTGGGATTCCCTACGCACATGTACATATTCGTCAAGGACATATATACCTCCAAATTTTTCTAATTTTTTGCTCGTTCCAACCATATGCTTCTTTCTTCATTTGGATGAGAAACCGCAGAGCAAATTTTTCAAATGGAAGTCTTACTAGGTTGTCAGCTCAGCTTTAAACCTCAACTCTCTAGTTGGGATTCCCCGCTCACATGTACATATTCGCCAAAGACAACTATACCTTCAAATTTTTCTCATTTTTTGCTCGTTCCAACGGTGTGCTCCATTCCTCATTTGGTTGAGAAACCGCAGAGCAAAGTTTTCAAATGTATGTCTTACTTGGTCGCCAACTCACCTTAAACCTCAACTCTCTATTTGGGATTCCCCACGCACATGTACATATTCGCCAAAGACAACTATACCTCCAAATTTTTCTAATTCTCAACGGATTTGGACAAACGTTTTTTCCCTCAAAGGTTATGCTATTTTAAGAAGATCTGGAGGGGTAGACCCGGAATTTGAACGTTTGAAACATGACTTTTTTGGGTAGAAAGGTGGAAAATTTGGGTATGCTGCAAAAGGCTCAATTCTCAACGGATTTTGACAAACTTTTTTTCCCTGAAACGTAATAAAATTTTAAGAAGATCTGGAGGGGTGGCACAAGTCCCAGAGCATTTGAAACATTACTTTTTTGGGTAGAAATGTTTAAAATTTGGGTATGCTGTAAAAGGCTCAATTCTCAACGGAATTTGACAAACATTTTTTTTCCTGAAAGGTAATATAATTTTAGGAAGATCTGTAGGGGTGGAACAAGTCCCGAAGCATTTAAAACATTACTTTTTGGGTAGAAAGGTTGAAAAATGGGGTATGTTGAGAGCTCCGCGGTCACCTATTGCGCTCTGCGCCATATACTTGTTTAAATATCAAGATATAGGTTTTTGCCTTGAATCGGGATATAATCAATTTTCTGTAAATGAAGCTAATCACCATAGCATATATGCCAATTTCAATTGAGTTTATCCAAAACTAAATTATGCGTGTTTAAATTTTCAAAACATGACGATTTAGATTTTTGCCCATAAACCAACCTGGAAATATAAATATTTCGTCAATTCCTTTTAAAAGCACAACATTAACATACGACAAGCCTAAATTTTGCTCGATTCTTCAAAAGTCCTGTTCAAAAGTTCAACCTGTGATTTATGATTTTTTGCATTTTGAAACGTCAAAAATTTATGTTTGGAGCGAAATTCGAAAATTGGCTAGAGAACCACAGGGTTGCCATGGGAACTATATTTGCTACCTGGCGCTGAGCCCCCTCTAGGGGGGGGGGGGGGTGGGCGCCAGGCGCTGACCCTCCCTGTAGGGGGTGGGATATGCCTCCCACAATTGGCTTAAAAACGCCAAAAACTCGGCAAAATTTCGACAAAAGAAGAGCAAAATCGACCTTTCACACTCCTTTCTGTATCACTTCTTTCTCAAAATCACTGGCAAAACCAGCCAGGTGTAAATAAAAGCCTTTGCACTGCCGCCCAAAGTTGAGTCCTGGCAGTGGGAAAGGCGTGCGCCGGAACTCAGCGCCTACAGACGTCATGCTCTTTATCAGTGAAACAAACAAAAAGTGCCGCAACCAAGCAACAATCCTCAAGTTTTCCCGTACATTCCCTGACGCAGCTTTCAACCAAAAACTCAGCAGCATGGCCGAGCAGTCGCCTAACTTTGAGGGTCTGCTGGGGGCTAAGCCATGCCATGCCATGCTGCTGCAACACGCCGCCAGAGGCCGCCGTTCAGCAGGGTCGTTCATATTATTGGGGGGGGGGGCTTTGAGAGCCCCATTTTCTCAGCCCCTACTCTGTTTTTTGACCTCGGAGGGGCCCGAAGGGCCACTCTGCGGTCTATAGAGGTTACTAAACTTTTGTCCTTATACGCATATATATGTTTCTGGAAATGCTGGCCCCGGGCGAATTCTCAACGGATCTTGACAAACTTTTTTCCTGAAAGGTAATCATATTTTAGGAAGATCTGGAGGGGTAGACCCGGTTTTTGAGCAATTGAAACATTACTTTTTTGGGTAGAAATGTTTAAAAATGAAGTATGCTGAGAAATGGCGAATTCTCAACGGATTTGGACAAACTTTTTTTTCCTGAAAGCTAATAAATTTTTTAGGAAGATCTGGATGGGTGGATTCTGTCTTGGAGCATTTGAAACATTATTTTTTTGGGTAGAAATGTTTAAAAATGAAGTATGCTGAGAAATGGCAAATTCTAAATGGATTTGGACAAACTTTTTTTTCCCTGAAAGCTAATAAAGTTTTAGGAAGATGTGGATGGGTGGATTCTGTCTTGGAGTATTTGAAACATTACTTTTTGGGTAGAAATGTTTAAAAATGAAGTATGCTGAGAAATGGCGAATTCTCAACGGATTTGGACAAACTTTTTTTTCCTGAAAGCTAATAAAATTTTAGGAAGATCTGGATGGGTGGATTCTGTCTTGGAGCATTTGAAACATTACTTTTTTGGGTAGAAATGTTTAAAAATGAAGTATGCTGAGAAATGGCGAATTCTAAATGGATTTGGACAACTTTTTTTCCTGAAAGCTAATAAAGTTTTAGGAAGATCTGGATGGGTGGATTCTGCCTTGGAGTATTTGAAACATTACTTTTTTGGGTAGAAATGTTTAAAATTTGGGTATGCTGTAAAAGGCTCAATTCTCAACGGAATTTGACAAACATTTTTTTTCCTGAAAGGTAATATAATTTTAGGAAGATCTGTAGGGGTGGAACAAGTCCCGAAGCATTTAAAACATTACTTTTTGGGTAGAAAGGTTGAAAAATGGGGTATGTTGAGAAAAATGGCGAATTCTCAACGGATTTGGACAAACTTTTTTTGTCCCAGACCACCGAGAACTTATCCTTTTGAGTTGAAATCCTTGAGTCTTACAAAAGCTCCGCGGTCATCTGTTGCAGTGTGTGCTTTATACTTAGTCAGTCAGGCAAATCAGACCTTTGTCTCAAAAATTTTTAATGTGGTAAATATTGTTGTTGGTTAGTGTAACGCATGCCAAAGTCAAAGGCAACCTATTTTATCTCTGGGAGACCAGATAGAGCCAGCATTGGTTAGTAGGGCAGAGCATAGTTTTAGGACATTTTAAGGACCCATTTTTATGCCAACAATCTGCACTGGTCTTTGAATGCTCCACCCATGCTTGTCCCAGTGCAGTGAGGATGGGCCCATCTGAACAGTGCCACAGCGCCCTTCAATCATGGGCAGTTGCACTGCGCAGCTCCCATGGCCTGATCTGTAGCAACACCAAGCATGCAGCAGAACACCTGCTCTCACATAGCGCGATTTCAGTTGTGCTGCTCCACCCATGCTTGTTCCAGTTCTGTGAGGATGGGCCCATCTGAACAGTGCCACAGCGCCCTTCAATCATGGGCAGTTGCACTGCGCAGCTCCCATGGCCTGATCTGTAGCAACACCAAACATGCATCAGAACACCGCTCTCACGTAGCAGGATTTCAGTGTACTGCTCCACCCATGCTTGTCCCAGTGCAGTGAGGATGGGCCCATCTGAACAGTGCCACAGCGCCCTTCAATCATGGGCAGTTGCACTGCGCAGCTCCCATGGCCTGATCTGTAGCACCACCAAACATGCATCAGAACACCACTCTCACGTAGCGCGATTTCAGTGTACTGCTCCACCCATGCTTGTCCCAGTGCAGTGAGGATGGGCCCATCTGAACAGTGCCACAGCGCCCTTCAATCATGGGCAGTTGCACTGCGCAGCTCCCATGGCCTGATCTGTAGCAACACCAAACATGCATCAGAACACCGCTCTCACGTAGCGCGATTTCAGTGTACTGCTCCACCCATGCTTGTCCCAGTGCAGTGAGGATGGGCCCATCTGAACAGTGCCACAGCGCCCTTCAATCATGGGCAGTTGCACTGCGCAGCTCCCATGGCCTGATCTGTAGCACCACCAAACATGCATCAGAACACCGCTCTCACGTAGCGCGATTTCAGTGTACTGCTCCACCCATGCTTGTCCCAGTGCAGTGAGGATGGACCCATCTGAACAGTGCCACAGCACATTTCAATCAGTGGGCAGGTGCACTGCGCAGCTCCCATGGCCTGATCTGTAGCAACACCAAACATGCATCAGAACACCACTCTCACGTAGCGCGATTTCAGTGTACTGCTCCACCCATGCTTGTTCCAGTGCAGTGAGGATGGGCCCATCTGAACAGTGCCACAGCGCCCTTCAATCATGGGCAGTTGCACTGCGCAGCTCCCATGGCCTGATCTGTAGAACCACCAAACATGCATCAGAACACCGATCTCACGTAGCGCGATTTCAGTGTACTGCTCCACCCATGCTTGTCCAAGTGCAGTGAGGATGGGCCCATCTGAACAGTGCCACAGCGCCCTTCAATCATGGGCAGTTGCACTGCGCAGCTCCCATGGCCTGATCTGTAGCAACACCAAACATGCATCAGAACACTGCTCTCATGTAGCGCGATTTCAGTGTACTGCTCCACCCATGCTTGTCCCAGTGCAGTGAGGATGGGCCCATCTGAACAGTGCCACAGCACCCTTCAATCATGGGCAGTTGCACTGCGCAGCTCCCATGGCCTGATCTGTAGCAACACCAAACATGCATCAGAACACCGCTCTCACGTAGCGCGATTTCAGTGTACTGCTCCACCCATGCTTGTCCCAGTGCAGTGAGGATGGGCCCATCTGAACAGTGCCACAGCGCCCTTCAATCATGGGCAGTTGCACTGCGCAGCTCCCATGGCCTGATCTGTAGCAACACCAAACATGCATCAGAACACCGCTCTCACGTAGCGCGATTTCAGTGTACTGCTCCACCCATGCTTGTCCCAGTGCAGTGAGGATGGGCCCATCTGAACAGTGCCACAGCGCCCTTCAATCATGGGCAGTTGCACTGCGCAGCTCCCATGGCCTGATCTGTAGCAACACCAAACATGCATCAGAACACTGCTCTCACGTAGCGCGATTTCAGTGTACTGCTCCACCCATGCTTGTCCCAGTGCAGTGAGGATGGGCCCATCTGAACAGTGCCACAGCGCCCTTCAATCATGGGCAGTTGCACTGCGCAGCTCCCATGGCCTGATCTGTAGCACCACCAAACATGCATCAGAACACCGCTCTCACGTAGCGCGATTTCAGTGTACTGCTCCACCCATGCTTGTCCCAGTGCAGTGAGGATGGGCCCATCTGAACAGTGCCACAGCGCCCTTCAATCATGGGCAGTTGCACTGCGCAGCTACCATGGCCTGATCTGTAGCAACACCAAACATGCATCAGAACACCGCTCTCACGTAGCGCGATTTCAGTGTACTGCTCCATCCATGCTTGTCCCAGTGCAGTGAGGATGGGCCCATCTGAACAGTGCCACAGCGCCCTTCAATCATGGGCAGTTGCACTGCGCAGCTCCCATGGCCTGATCTGTAGCAACACCAAACATGCATCAGAACACCTCTCTCACGTAGCGCGATTTCAGTGTACTGCTCCACCCATGCTTGTCCCAGTGCAGTGAGGATGGGCCCATCTGAACAGTGCCACAGCGCCCTTCAATCATGGGCAGTTGCACTGCGCAGCTCCCATGGCCTGATCTGTAGCAACACCAAACATGCATCAGAACACCGCTCTCACGTAGCGCGATTTCATTGTACTGCTCCACCCATGCTTGTCCCAGTGCAGTGAGGATGGGCCCATCTGAACAGTGCCACAGCGCCCTTCAATCATGGGCAGTTGCACTGCGCAGCTCCCATGGCCTGATCTGTAGCACCACCAAACATGCATCAGAACACCGCTCTCACGTAGCGCGATTTCAGTGTACTGCTCCACCCATGCTTGTCCCAGTGCAGTGAGGATGGGCCCATCTGAACAGTGCCACAGCGCCCTTCAATCATGGGCAGTTGCACTGCGCAGCTCCCATGGCCTGATCTGTAGCAACACCAAACATGCATCAGAACACCACTCTCACGTAGCGCGATTTCAGTGTACTGCTCCATCCATGTTTGTCCCAGTGCAGTGAGGATGGGCCCATCTGAACAGTGCCACAGCGCCCTTCAATCATGGGCAGTTGCACTGCGCAGCTCCCATGGCCTGATCTGTAGCAACACCAAACATGCATCAGAACACCGCTCTCACGTAGCGCGATTTCAGTGTACTGCTCCACCCATGCTTGTCCCAGTGCAGTGAGGATGGGCCCATCTGAACAGTGCCACAGTGCCCTTCAATCATGGGCAGTTGCACTGCGCAGCTCCCATGGCCTGATCTGTAGCAACACCAAACATGCATCAGAACACCGCTCTCACGTAGCGCGATTTCAGTGTACTGCTCCACCCATGCTTGTCCCAGTGCAGTGAGGATGGGCCCATCTGAACAGTGCCACAGCGCCCTTCAATCATGGGCAGTTGCACTGCGCAGCTCCCATGGCCTGATATGTAGCAACACCAAACATGCATCAGAACACCGCTCTCACGTAGCGCGATTTCAGTGTACTGCTCCACCCATGCTTGTCCCAGTGCAGTGAGGATGGGCCCATCTGAACAGTGCCACAGCGCCCTTCAATCATGGGCAGTTGCACTGCGCAGCTCCCATGGCCTGATATGTAGCAACACCAAACATGCATCAGAACACCGCTCTCACGTAGCGCGATTTCAGTGTACTGCTCCACCCATGCTTGTCCCAGTGCAGTGAGGATGGGCCCATCTGAACAGTGCCACAGCGCCCTTCAATCATGGGCAGTTGCACTGCGCAGCTCCCATGGCCTGATCTGTAGCAACACCAAACATGCATCAGAACACCACTCTCACGTAGTGCGATTTCAGTGTACTGCTCCACCCATGCTTGTCCCAGTGCAGTGAGGATGGGCCCATCTGAACAGTGCCACAGCGCCCTTCAATCATGGGCAGTTGCACTGCGCAGCTCCCATGGCCTGATCTGTAGCAACACCAAACATGCATCAGAACACCGCTCTCACGTAGCGCGATTTCAGTGTACTGCTCCACCCATGTTTGTCCCAGTGCAGTGAGGATGGGCCCATCTGAACAGTGCCACAGCGCCCTTCAATCATGGGCAGTTGCACTGCGCAGCTCCCATGGCCTGATCTGTAGCAACACCAAACATGCATCAGAACACCGCTCTCACGTAGCGCGATTTCAGTGTACTGCTCCACCCATGCTTGTCCCAGTGCAGTGAGGATGGGCCCATCTGAACAGTGCCACAGCGCCCTTCAATCATGGGCAGTTGCACTGCGCAGCTCCCATGGCCTGATCTGTAGCAACACCAAACATGCATCAGAACACTGCTCTCACGTAGCGCGATTTCAGTGTACTGCTCCACCCATGCTTGTCCCAGTGCAGTGAGGATGGGCCCATCTGAACAGTGCCACAGCGCCCTTCAATCATGGGCAGTTGCACTGCGCAGCTCCCATGGCCTGATCTGTAGCAACACCAAACATGCATCAGAACACCACTCTCACGTAGCGCGATTTCAGTGTACTGCTCCACCCATGCTTGTCCCAGTGCAGTGAGGATGGGCCCATCTGAACAGTGCCACAGCGCCCTTCAATCATGGGCAGTTGCACTGCGCAGCTCCCATGGCCTGATCTGTAGCAACACCAAACATGCATCAGAACACCGCTCTCAGGTAGCGCGATTTCAGTGTACTGCTCCACCCATGCCTGTCCCAGTGCAGTGAGGAAGGGCCCATCTGAACAGTGCCACAGCGCCCTTCAATCCTGGCAAGTTGCACTGCGCAGCTCCCATGGCCTGATCTGTAGCAAAACCAAACATGCATCAGACCACCGCTCTCACGTAGCGCGATTTCAGTGTGCTGCTCCACCCATGCTTATCCCAGTGCAGTGAGGATGGGCCCATCTGAACAGTGCCACAGCGCCCTTCAATCATGGGCAGTTGCACTGCGCAGCTCCCATGACCTGATCTGTAGCAACACCAAACATGCATCAGAACACCGCTCTCACGTAGCGCGATTTCAGTGTACTGCTCCACCCATGCTTGTCCCAGTGCAGTGAGGATGGGCCCATCTGAACAGTGCCACAGCGCCCTTCAATCATGGGCAGTTGCACTGCGCAGCTCCCATGGCCTGATCTGTAGCAACACCAAACATGCATCAGAACACCGCTCTCACGTAGCGGGATTTCAGTGTACTGCTCCACCCATGCTTGTCCCAGTGCAGTGAGGATGGGCCCATCTGAACATTGCCACAGTGCCCTTCAATCATGGGCAGTTGCACTGCGCAGCTCCCATGTCCTGATCTGTAGCAACACCAAACATGCATAAGAACACAGCTCTCACGTAGCGCGATTTCAGTGTACTGCTCCACCCATGCTTGTCCCAGTGCAGTGAGGATGGACCCATCTGAACAGTGCCACAGCGCCCTTCAATCATGGGCAGTTGCACTGCACATCTCCCATGGCCTGATCT